>JAQGCB010001790.1:0-13246 GCA_034698835.1 Protaphorura tricampata
TCAGGGAATATCATGTAATCCCGTACAGGGTGCCATGTACGCTTTCCCGAAGGTAATTTTCGCATGATGCTCAAGTTTGAAAACGTTAATATTCCGTTTCTCATTATTTCAAATATCTTAATTCCCAGATTGCACTTCCACCGAAAGCAATTGCAGCAGCCAAAAAAGCAAACCAAGCTCCAGATACATTCTATGCATTTGAGCTGCTCGAGAGTACTGGTATTTGCATTGTACCTGGTTCAGGCTTCGGACAGTTCCCTGACACATTTCATTTCAGGTAATAAAATAACCTCTGTAAAAATGAACAATGTTGAATGACCTTTTTGATAACCGTTCGTACTTCCTTAGGACCACCATATTACCACAACCGGAGAAACTAGCACTCATGTTAGAAAAATTCAGAACGTTTCATGGGGAGTTCTTGAAAAAATACAACTAATGTGTTGACTGGCTCAGTGATGATTTCCTGTGTTCCTTTCTCGAATTTAATCATTCGTCTCATTTCTTTCCATTATGATATTTTATGTCAATAATTTCTCGTGAAATCCTAAGATGTATGCTAAGAAACTGCAACTTAAAAGATTGTACCGACTTCTTTAGAATATTTGTCTCTTGGAGTCATTGTTATCGAAATATTCTGAAAAGAAAGAAATAATTCATTTTTGTTCAACTTGTTTGCATTGGGGCTGTGCCGAGGATTGCAATCACGTTAGTAAATGTTAGCGTGCCGTGGTACACGCGTACGTAAGGAAATATAGAGAAATAATAAACAAAATATATCATGTTGACTAGAATCTACACTTTTGTAAGTCAAATCTTTTCTTTAACCCTGGCTACCTTGCTTGCACATGAAATGAATGCACTTGCAAATGAGATTTTCATTTCATTATCTTCGAATTCTGAATCAGTTGAAGTTGAGAATGAGTGTAAAAAGATGCACTTGTTCGTATGTGTCTTAACAATTATTTAATAAATGAAAGCTTAGTCAAATGGAAACCAGATTAAAGATTACGAAAAACAAACAATTTCCTTGACTGATCAGTGATCATGCACATTTGCACCAACCATGTCCCGTGTCATACCTGATAAAAGTTAATCGAACCAAACGAACAGTTCCAACATTTTCCATCAATCAGTCAAACAGAGACACAGTTTGCTCAAGATTTCGGTAAGTGAAGAATTGTGCCTTAGGCAATGTGGCTTGGACTTTCCCATTGGAATCCTTCTGAGCTTTACCGAAGTATTTGGAGATTTTGGGTGCAGTGCAGTCATCCTCACTAATTGTTTCCCTAAATCGTGGAGTTGAAAACATAATATAATTAGTAATTACTCAAGTCATAGGAGGAATTTCTGGCAAATCAATATATGCTTACCATTTCACTTTCACGGCTGATGTTTTCAGAAGTAGTTCCGCAGTGGACCAGCTATTTCGAACAATATTTGGAAATCCAAATACAGGGTCAATATTCTTTCTTAGAAAGGCTTTCGTTACAGGGTCTATAAAATAGATAATTGAGGATTAGTTCATGTCGGCAAATCCTGCACACGAGTTCTAAAGGGAACACCTAAAGAAAATCGAAAAAAATTAAAACACAAACCTGCGGGATAGCCACTTCCCCAACCAGATTCGCCAAATTCAACCTTTCCTGGGAACAGCCATTCCTTCACTGCTTGATCTCTGGCTACTTTGGCGCAAATACTGGCAGCGCTTACTGTCTTGTACTTCGAGTCGGCTTTCTTGTCAACTTTGAATTGGAGGTCAGGAAAGATGACCTCCAGCTTTTTCTAATGAACAAATTACAAAACCAAATCATGAACCGGACACTAACAGCAATGAAATATTCAAAAATAATAATTATTAGTTCTTCCATGAACACAATTTTCAATTTTCTACTCCATCTTTGGTAATATACTTATTATTTTCTAATATCTCAAATACCTGGTACTTATCCATTGGCCCCACTGTGTCCACAAACACTTTAGATATTTTTACTCCCCTTTCAAGCAGTCCTTTAATAAGCTCAATAGCTGCATCATGTGAAATATCATTCAGAGTGATTTTTTGACGTCGATAACTTTTAGCAGCAATTTGCATGGGAGATATTATTTTCAACCCGAAAGCAATGTAATCCAAATCAGCTACTTGTGCAAAGATTTCTTCTCTAATTTTGTCAGTCAACTGTTTTGAATCATTCATCTTAGGAATGGAATCAATGAGACATGGTGGATTTTCTTCAATCTTAGAGATATCTTGTGTCTTCAATTTTTCTTTAATCGCCTCCTCATCCCCAACACAACAAAATATTCCGTATACCATTGGTCCTATAAATTTTTGAACATTAATTTAATATTTTCAAATTATAACTCATGAGTGTCCAAAATGTAATACATTCATTGATTCATTCAAATCATTACCGAGCACAGGACCCCTCCCGGCCTCATCAATCCCTACATAACAAGCCTGAACTTTGCATTTGTCTGGAATGGTACTGTAAATCGTCAGGTCTTCTGAATTGTTCAAACGAAATTCCTTGAGTGCTTCCTTGTATAATTCCATTTTTATAAACGCCAGAAAATCCCCAAACCCTGGCAATCACAGTTCACTGAAAATTTAATTCGGAGAAATTAAAAAGTCGGAGAAAAAGTTGTAAAACTTTTAATTTTTGTTTTGTTCGCAACAACACAGAAAGAAAAGCAAGGGCAAAGGTATTCCCCGCGCTTAACTCTTTTGGCGCTTGAATGAGTCGTCTCATTTTACCTCACGTCTTCTCTGTTCTTAGCTTTTCACTTTGTGCCTTCAAAATAATTTTTTTAATTGTTGATACTGAATAGTGAATAGTTAGTGATAACATGCCTTGTCCAATTTTTCAAAGCATCGAGTGGACATTCTGACCGTCTGGTACGACAATAGAGAAAATACTGCTAGGGATGACGTTATCGTTGCCCCATGGCATGGGCCTTACATTGCATTATAGTATTAAGAAGGGTTTAAAAGTATGTATTTAATCATATAATAAGACATAAAACACCAATAATTGTCCAACAGGTATCCTATTATTACATGGTCTGATAAAGAACCTCGTGAATACAGCCAACCAAGTGTTCTGTATAAAAGGAACCATGGCATTTGATTTATGCCATTTTCCATTTTACTCTTATATATAGTCAAAGAGTAAACTTCTAAAAGTTCCAATCCAACTAAAGAACCAACTTTTTCTATTATGGAAACCAAAATGGTGGAAGTCGTATTTGTACCAAATGAAACATTCAAGTGACGATGGACGAAGACCCCAAAGACGATACACCATGTGTAAGGCTGCCGGCTGTCTGTACGGATTTCGTAGAATATAGTTGAATATAGAATATAAATATACATTATCCCTTAAGATCAATAAAATACATACAAGTCAATCAGAAGTTAGATAGAGCAAAATAATTAAGCTGGATGTAAACTGTTTAGGAACACCCTGTATATATCTTCACTTGGCAATGATCGGACAGGTCATTCCAGTTCACTCTTCTTATCAATTTTGACCACAATGAAAACATGTTTTCTACACCTCATTTTAATCTCTATTCCACAAATAATCACGGTGTGGTATGACCTGAGTTCGTTTGAACTTGAATATATAGAGATTTTCAGAGTACAAACAAACCAAGCTTTAAAGAAACAGTGCAGTCCAATCAAACGCACAGCACAGATGCAGATTTGCAGTTGGTGAGAGTGATTTTTCCATAGACCTAGATCGTGATAGATAATGATAATTATATGACATTCACAGAGTTTTTAATTATTCTATCAGTTGTAAGGTTGTAACTGTACTTGTACACGTACACACAAAACAAGAGCTTTTTTTACAGTCACAAAAGTTCATCTTATCAATTTTTGCGAAATCTGACATTAGTATCTACCATGCAAATGCCAATGCAAATGCCACAAATAAATGATCGCCCGCTCGCTGGGCCCATAAATTCTCACGCTCATGCATTGTGCACGTGCACAACCTTTCACATTTAAATTTATTTCTATAATCCGCGAATTTTAAATTATATAAGAGAAACTCTTGTAAAAATCTACACAAATTACTTTTACTGCGCACTTGTCTGTTTGTACAGATAAGAACCTAAATTATCAAAATTTAAGAGAAGACACTTTTATTAAATTCCTAGTGTAAGAAAAGGAATAATAACTAGTCAAATTTTAACGGTGAAAGTTGAGTCGTCCTTTTTCGAAGTCGTCCTCGTCATCGCTAAATTGTGTATATTTTTATATTTTGAATTTTGTATTTACACGAGAAGGGTAACTTACAATTACAATATACTAGATCGCGAAATTAACAGCCCGTAATACAGATTACTTCACTGTAAAATGATGTCAAGTCACCCAACTGTTTATTCAAAAATTCTATTCAGAGGTTTCGACTGGAATCGGAGGTAAGTGGAACTGGACTTATCTGTACACCTAACTACTTTCCAAGAATTTCATCATGTTTTTTCATCAGTTTTTATATCTTAAAATTTTGGAATTACAGGAGGGTCGGAGTACAAAACTCATGTGGCAGTGGAATAAACCAATTAACAAGAAATCTGAGTTCTGGAGAAGTCTTTACAGCTCTGAAACCTTTTTTCTTTGCCGTGCATCCTGACCTTTTTGGACAATTTCCAAGGGAAAGGGTAATGCAAGAAATACTAAGGTATTTCAGCTAATACTAACGTAATGATCGTAAATTCTAACAATAATATTTGTTCCACAATCCTTTAGAAAGTTAATGAAAATTCGCTGAAGCAATTGAATGCCTACATAGAGTCCTCTACACATCAACGAGCTGTTAACTCAACCAGTCTAACTTTTTATTTGCGGAAAACAGGTACTTCCCCAGCTCCTGTGGAAGGTATTAAAACATAAAATCAAAATGGTTAGCACTTGCCATACTCACTCTTGAATCTCAAAACCAGACGTTTACTTGTATAGTGATAGCCATATTTTATTAATTTACAGGTCAAGGGTTCCGCGCAATCCAAATTGACATAGGGCAGAGAGATGTCCGTCAAACAGTTTATTCAATATTAGAGAAATGTAGTCTTCCAAGGAAGATAGACTCGACAGCTACAAAATCAGAAATTAGTTGGATCAATAAACCCAATTTTCAAGATCGTGGACGGTTTTACCCTCCTGAAGCTGAGTCGTATGAGGAACCGTCCCCTGAAAAAGAGATTGAACGAAATAAATCTACGCAAATTGATTTAGAGTCAGTATCGAGATTTGCAATTTTAAGCTTTCTTAATTTCTTATCATCGTGCCGGCTAACTGAGTGAAACATTTATTTTCTAGAACGTGGCTCTCCGAAAATGTGGCCATAGCTAGAATGAAGTTTGAAAGCAGCTCACCAATCAGGGTGAGATTAAATTATTATTATATAATATATTAATAATATATTTATTAATACACGTATCATACTTAAGTCACTAATTAATTTTTACGTACACTGTTTTTCAGGTAGAAGTCGATCGGTTAAGAGAAAGTCTTTGTAAGACTTTAGAGTTAAATAAAATAGGATGGGACTGTGGATGGGGTACAACGCATTTTCGCGGTGTGTTGGAAAGTTTCCAATCATTATATGCCCATCATCCAGAAACACTTAAGATTTTGAAAGGTGAGGTGGGTTCTCAAAATTGTTCCTAAAATCTTTAGTTTGTGTTGTGACAAAATGTTTACTTGACTTTTTTTAAGGCAAAACTGTTATTTTTGGCCGTGAGACTGGTGTAACTCTTAATGGGGATGTTATTCTGAACGCTGGAGACGTTCGGACAAACTGGCTAGAAGTTATCAAGAGAATAGGGTTACAAGATGCAGTTATAGCTAGAATTCCATATGTACAGAAAGCACTTTCTACGTCTCTAAAAGACATTAAAGTTGTACACAGGTAATAATATAAATAATATAATGAGTTAAAGTCTTGCTTTCTCGTCTCGACCGAACTACTAATAGATCATTTAACTTCTATGATATCAATTCTATTCTACGGTACAGGAAGTTTGAACAGAAACGTTTAGCTGAAACATACGAGTCTGAACTTAGGAAATTGACCACATCCATTGGAGATTATACAGGACGAAAAAGTTTTCCCACGGAATGGCCAGAGAAATTATCACACCTAGAGCTGGTTGTTGAAACGTGAGTTGTTATCATCTAAATTTTTTTTAAACACCAAAATAAATTTGGCTTTATTCAGTCACCGTCTTCCATACAAAGATTGCCCAAAGGACACAGGATACACATTATAATTTGTTTATGTTAAAGGTTGTGTAGCAGTATTACCCGAAGTACTAGATGGAAAATATTATTCCTGTATTTCTTTTAATTAAACCGACCTTAAGAGAGATTAGTAAGTATTACAGTACAGGTGATTATTCAAAATTTGCGACGACCCCTTTAGGGCTATCAGTACAATATCATAATTGAAGATTTGACTCTGTATCCTAACTTTGTTTTATTTTGAATTTCTGCAGTCATGCTGGCCCGTTAATGGTCTCACCGACTGGACAAATTATAGTGCCATCTTCATGCCCGCCATTTCTAATGATAAATTTTATTTCTCAACACATGGAGGAAGCTAAGGAGAAGTTGGATGCTTATAATATGTAAGTTTTATATACCTTCAGGGACCTATCAATATCTATGATTGAATTAATTTTTTTAATATTTTTTCTCGACAGCCAAAAATATGAGGAGCGAGATTTACACGCAAAATGTGTTAAAGCTTTTGGATTACATGCACTAGAAAAGGCCGACAATATAACACCTCATCTTATGATTGAATGTTGCAAACGATTATTGGCTCGCGTTCGTGAATTTGAATCTGTGTTTCGTGAAACTCATCTTTGTATAACAACTTACTACTCGGTATTGTCAGACGGCGAGATTTGTATTCCCTGGAATTGGAAGGAAGATACATTATCATGAACTAGTCACTATTTTTTTATTAATTGTAATTTATGTAAATTAGCACAATTATTAACAAGATTTTATTTTTGAATCGCACATAGTACGCAATAACTTATTTGGGTGTATCGCCATTAAACAATATCAAGACAATTCTGCAATGCGTACTAACTCATTTGAATTCGTTCTTTAGTTTTTTAATTTACCGAATTTCCCACTAAATGTACATAGTGGTGCAATCTGATTGTTCGAAACTAGAATAAAACCGCAAAATGGTATTTTCACGGATTGAAGTCATTTCGATTGGTTTGGTTTTTGCATGTTATGTTATAATTGCCGATCCCGCTGAATATTAGACAGCAATTAATTCATGGCTTTGGTATAGTGGAGTTGGAGTCCAGTACCTTGGGCTTACGGTAGTGGTTTGGTTAGTTTAGAAGGGTATTCCTTAACAACTTGAGTTATTTTCTTCCTTACTAGCGAAGCTTATAACGCCCCTGCCATTTCATTACACGAAAAAGTATCCCATTCTTTCCAAAAAAAGTGAAATACTTGTGGTGCTTTGGAAACGCGTTAACAGTACAGTGAATGTATAGTGAAAGTACTATTTCGATTGATTATAAATTGCACTGAATGATTTGATTGCGTAGAATTGCAATGCAATGCAACATTCTATTTGGACGATGCGGTGGATTAGTGTGTCTTGGTTGGTGGCGAGGTGGATTTTTTTTGCTCTACACCACATACTGCATTACAAGTTCAGAAGTGCATACAAGGATAGGATAGGACACATCGTTACGATAACAGGTGCAAATATTACAAAGCATGCAAACCTAATTTTTGCTTGGTAAGAAAAGAAATGCCTTGTAGATAAATGAAAGCGGACACGAGTATTAATTTGTACATTACAAAAGTAGGTAAGTGGGTTTCCGCTTCAGAGATGAGCGTTTATATACGTACCTGCGATTGCTTTTATTTAAAGTTTTCTACGCCCTATTAAATTCCGACATTATCTTATCATTGCTTAACATCTCGCATCGGCAAGCATTTTGCTTCATCTCACAAACAAAACACAGACGTCTTTAAAAACAATAACAAATATTCCTACCATTTAAATCCTGCTGAAAATACGACTACATTTTATAATTTGATGTGCTACTCCGAACAAGGTAATCCACCCAATTTTTGTTGTAGTCTCAAGTTGACCGTGTCTCAAGTCATGAATATGAAATTAGCATTGCCTTAATATGTACCAATGTCAACACACTTGATATTAATTCTCAGAACTCACACTTCTAGTGAAAGCAGGAATTGGTGGTCTCATTTTCTCATTCCTGGGATTATCATCACTTGCGGATGTACCCTTGTCAGCCGTGGGAGAGATTGACAGATTGTATATGTGTATATTATTGTTCTGCCCTAGAGATTATTGATCGATTATTTGGCATGCAATGCATGCAAAAACCAAAAATTACTGTGCAGGTAACTCTTTAATGGGAAATAGGGCAACAGGTCTGCTAACTGTCAACGCTTATTTGTTCGTGACAGACGTAATCTTGGAAACATGTGTAGTTACCCTTTAAAAAATCTACAAATACAAGCTTAAATTAATCGTACTCTGCGTGCGTATTTGTTAATCATTTGAACTTTCAATTACGTTTCATTATCATTACCATCATCTGAGACGAACAACGTGATCTGCTCTGGGTGGGGATTGCGAGCGATTGCGAATGTGAATGCTTGTCTTCGTCTTCATTCAAGTTTTCTACCTGTAGACTTGGCATGATGAACGTTGCGTTGTAGTAAAAGCCGGTACAGAAAAGAGAAAGTGGTTTGCAAGTAAAATTGTAAACCGCAAAGTACTGCTGACAAGGAAACTGTTTTTCATGTCAAACTCTACCGATACTGCCGTACTACATGTACAAGAGTTGTCATTTTACTTGCCGATCATAATGGCTTCGACGGGATACAAAATTAAGCTCAGATTTCTCTTTGTTGCCCAGATATTGATGTTGCTGGGTCTTTTGCGAATAATAATAATTGTCCAATAATAAAACATGCCTGAAAGGGCATAGTCTAGTCGGTAGGTTTCAAAATTGTTAACGGTGAATACTTTTAACGGACGATTAATCACACCTGTTGTAGTTAGGAAGTTAGGATATGGAATTCAGCGGTGCGGTGAGTTTTGTTTTGAGTAGAGTTTGAGTGTACACGCGAAGTGGTTTCCTTGTAAAATTGTTGTAACTTTATATATTACAACTTCCTAAATGTCAAAATTGTTTGCCTTAGCAGTTCGCCAATATCTGAGAGTTCTGAATGAACTGACCATTTGTGTCTACAGTTTTCCCCAACGTCGTCAGTGCATTGCAGTGCAATGCAGTTTTCTTGTTTTGCACTCAAACATGTAAAATATTAGGTTTTGATTTCAATTCCTCATTTATTTATTGACTTAATAATGACTAAATTTAAATTAACTCAGAATGTACTACTAATGCTCGTAACTCTTACTGGATTAACTTCAGTAAGTTGTGCTGCAGACGCAGACGATGACGTGGAAATAAACGATTTTGATTTTGGTGAGAAAAGTGAAAGTGATAATGACTCACCCGTTGTTGTCACGAATGCACCGGAGACTGTTCTGTCCACAATTTTTCCACGGTCTGGACAAAATCGCTACACAGCATATCCCAACCCTAATTATCGAAATTTCCGAAGAAATAGTACCAGAATGAACACGAATAACACAACACGAACGCGTCCTTGGAAAAGAAGACGAAGAATTCGAGTGAAACCAGGATCACATCTACAAATGAAAGAAGCCGCAAATATGATAATGGTTAGCACCACAGAGGGGAATTATTTGCCACCACCTGAGCTGGAGAATTTGGTTGAACATTTAACAAGTGATGACAATGACATTATGAAAATTGGACAGAGTCAGCCAATTGAAGACCATCCGTTTTTTCAAATACCAATTCCGACTGAACAAATTAATTTTAGTGACGGTGGTGATGGGGATGGAAATGAGGATGAAACAATGTGGAAACTAAAGTCAGTGGAAAAACACAATTTAGACAATGATAATTTTGATATATTGTACCCAAATACACATGTTAGTGAGAATGAAGCATTTCCGGAAACAATCAATCCAAAATTCGTAAGTCTAACAAACTCGACAGACTTACAAATCAGTGAAAGTTCAAATCCTTACGTGAATAGTACTGCACCTTTTTCAAGTGATTTGGGGATACGTTCAAATAAATTACAATTTCTACATCCTCTACTCATTAATCCTGACTCCATTTTAACGAATGTGGAATCTAAAATCCCCGAGAATAAAACAGTTGGAGTTAGTCATGAATTAAGTGAATCTTTTGGTGGGACTCCTGTAGAGCCTGACATTTATTCTGGAGGAGTTCGGAATAAACACACATTACTTAATTCTGATTCCATAATTTCTACAAATCATGGATTGCTGGGTGATAGTTTTGCAGAATTTCGTCCCACAAAGAGAAGAAAGATGCAACGGCCTAATAACTCTAATGCAATCACAAAGTCTCCGACTTCCGATTCTCCCGAAAAGGCAAATGTTTCAGGCGGTACCCAAAAACTATTTGGCAGACACCAACCTATGCCAGGAGTATCGACACCACAACTCTCCATAGTTGAAATTCTTCCCACATCACCCATCCCCCAAAAACCCAAAACATCAACCTATCATCCACCGTATTCCACCGAAATCTCAATGACATTTCATGACAATTTTGATACTGCTACCATGCCCGATGAATTTTTCGAAACGGGCGTACCAAGCAATCCAAGTCCGACAAATTCTATGACCACTAAACCAGCAACACTGCTTAAACCAGTTTCTACAACACCTCCCTCTGAAATGGCTCCTCGGAGACGAACAACCCTAGCCACAGATTCACCGGTAAGAATTAGAGTCCCAACAACAAGAAAGCCGCCGAAACTAATCACCCAAGAGAATCCAGTTGTCATTACGCCCATAAATATTGAAAAAACAACGGCAGACATTACTCCTGTTGAAATGGTTTTTGCCGTGACCTCTACAACAAAGGAACCGAAAACAACTGCATCATCGACTTCTACCAGCACGCAGAAACCGACAACTATTCCATCGTCTTATCAAACCTCGGCCAGCCCGATTCTTATCAGAACTCCGAGAACTCGAAGACCTTTTACAACAACGACTGAAAATACAAGTCCGCCGATTCTTCAGCAGTCTTCACCCCTACCACTGCCAGACAAGGTATTACCGGAAGTAACAACAACGTCGGAGCCTACCATTGTAAAGGCGTGGTCTGCACCGGTTACCCCTACCAGTGTTGTTCCAAGTACAAGAAAACCACTTACAACGACGACAACGACAACAGCAACAACGACTACAACGCCCACCCCCATTACAGAACAAACACAGGCGCCAAATGATAGTTTCGCAGATTTACTCAATTTATTTCAACCCCAGCAACAAGCAGGACAGCAAAACAACCAAAACCAAGAACAAAACGTTCAAACTGACCTTGAATCAATTATACAACAAGCTTTCTTACAATCCCTTTTTAATCCTACAACAACGAGTACTACCCCGACGCCAAGCAACAATGGTATTTCTGGCATTTCGGAATCTGATCTAAAATCATTTTATGCATTGCTGGAGACACAACAAGCACAAGGCAGCACCTCTGGGGAGCAA
The DNA here is from genome assembly GCA_034698835.1 of Protaphorura tricampata. Taxonomy (NCBI): domain Eukaryota; kingdom Metazoa; phylum Arthropoda; class Collembola; order Poduromorpha; family Onychiuridae; genus Protaphorura; species Protaphorura tricampata. Next base: position 11,661 of record JAQGCB010001790.1, read on the forward strand.
ATAATTTCGACAACGACTATATCTCCACTACAACTATTACTTAATACTATGCTATCTGCAAATGGGATGTCCAGAAATCCGACATTCCAAACATCAGCTCCAATTATACCGGAAAAAATCTCATCACCGATTACACAGGTGCCCGAAATTTCAAGTACACCAGCACCCGCACCTACCGAAAATCCATTGGGTCTTCTAAATCAACTTCTCCAGCTAGGATCAGCTATTAACACCCAGAAGAGTCAAACTCAGAATCCTTTTGCTCCGGCACCAGGAGCTCTAGCTCAACCTAGCCTTGACCTTCAGGCTTTACTCGCCGGTAACTGGTTAAACGGAATGCCGACGCCGGCACCTACAACACCAGCGCCACCGCTCCAGGGATTCGACTTAGCGGCTTTATTGGCTGGAAATTGGGCCAACACTTTTACAACGACTGCGCGACCGCGACCACCACCACCACCGCCGCCGGCTCCGGTCGAATTTGCACCCTCTGAAAGTATACTTCAGCAACAGTACAATATTTTTGCCAATCAACAACAGCGACCGCAACCTCCACAAAGGAAGAACGGTCTTTACTACTGGTTTGATGTGAACGCTTTCTTGGGACAAAATCCAAATGAAGGTCCAATGTCTGGCATTAGACCAAAACTTGGACAGAGAGATTATTTTCTAAAAGTCAGATAATTTGAATTTGACTTTCAACGTATTTATTTTAGTTTGTTTGATTGCTCAACATTCCACCATAATGCCAGGAAGTACAACGAAATTAAACACGCTGTTTGGCTGGTTGGCGAAAGAGTTTGGATTTGTTACAAGATTGCGACAGGAATGTTTTGGTGCTCGAAGAGTGAAGATTATTTTTATTATTATGAGTTTGAGTGTCATCGAATGCAACATAAAGTGAATAGTTTTGCTTCTGAGGCGAGACAAGTGAAATACATAGTGTTACTGAACTGAGCTAACGATAAGTGATTCTTGTTTCGAAATAAACCTAACCGGCAGTGGACCGCTTAATAGACCTTTCGCAATAGAATCAGGAACAGTAGAAACCTGAGAGGAATATAGGAGATTCGGTCAAGATTTTTAGCCAATTTTACGAAATGAAATAACGAAATGTAAAAAGATGTCATATTGCATAATGCATCCAACCAGGAGCTTCCAAGTAAAGAGTAATCTCGAGATTGAGAAAAAAAATTATTTGTTACTGTTTATTTATTGGACGATATGCCTCGTTCGTTGTTTTGCATGTTGTATTTGCTATAGGACTTGCTGTAGGAGTCGTTCGAGATATTACAAATAATTCTTCCGATTTCTCAACAAAACGCCTCATTTTTGTTATGAAGTTAATGCTTCTATTCATTTAGAGAAACCACGCTACAAAATGTCATTGCATTCCATGCAGCAGGAATTATGAACAATGTGCGTCAATCAGAAAACCATGACGAAATCAGCTAACTCTGATTCCGATTTGTTTACTCATTTGACGCATGGACTTGCTCTAGCATGGGTTCTCTAGAGTCTGGAGAATAGATAATTGTAATATGTAATAGATAATTTAAAATATATAGGCTATATCAAGATATTTT
>JAQGCB010001791.1:0-13245 GCA_034698835.1 Protaphorura tricampata
ATGACCCCACCCCTCGAATAGTTTCAGTTTCAAGTTTAGCATCAACAAATGCTGATGATGTGGACAGTGATCAGTGCAGCAGAGTCACCAGCAGCCAAATTGAACCGCCTAATATTTGCAAGGCATCAATTAATAAATACTTGGAAGTTCCAATTTTGCTGAGATGGTTTGAAACAAATCCAAACCCTTCTTCCACTGAGGTAAGTATCCGGAATACAATACTAGGTGATAGGAGGTGATACTGTGATACATTCACAAAATTTTCCTAGCAAGGGTGGTTTTTCATGCAGGGTTTATAAAAACTGATTAATAATAAGTTCGTGTTATTCTGATTTTTTTTACAGATTGCGCAGTACACAATTGAGCTGAACAAGTCGGACTTGAGAAAAGATGGTCCATTTCTACCCCGGATTGCTATTTCCAACTTTTTCAAAAAGCTTAATTTTCTACGCCAAAAGAATCATGAAGAAAGGAATAACGTTTGGAATAATCCACAGCCACAACCTTCGTCTTCCTCTGCCACAACTCAAGCGAATCAAGACCAAGTCGATAATCACCCTGGCCCTGAACACGAACTGGTTGAATTGGAGGATGAAGATGAATTGGAAGTCATCCATGAAAATATTGTTCATCGTAATGCCTTACCTACATCATTATTCACTTCAACACTGGACTCAAATGTATTAGGACCTCAATACACCGGTCCTAATCCTTCACCCGATACAATCCCGACTTCAGAGGAAGAAAAACAAATTGACCGAACACTCATGAATTTATTGACTGAAAAACCATCCCATTTCACACTTTTATCAATTTTGAACAAATTTAGTCAATTCCCTCATATGATTACATCCTACGGTGTTCTGTACAATCAATTTCGTGAGAAGCTGAGGAAAGAGAATTGTATGAAACATATGAATGAGGTTGATTCTAAATGTTCATGTCCCATCATTACCAATAATCGTAATCCTAACCACGTGACCTCACCAGAAACAAATGATTCAAGTTCATCTTCAATTATAGGGATGGATCCGATCTCTGAAATTCCACAGTTAGAATTGTGGTTTGCCATTCATTCAAATCCACCCCTCAATATTATTTCCAAGTACACACAGGATCTCAATGATAGGCCTTATCGTAAAAATCGTCCAGGATCTCAACTTACTGTTACTTCACTTCAATCTTGGTTTGAAACCAGGAAACAATATCAAACCCCTGGTGCCACATTTAGTAGGTAGATTTTTGTTCTAAAGTCTGGCTTTATACCGAAAAGATATTCAAAATATTGTGCGTGACAAATAAGTACGAAATTATGTAACTTTTTGTGGTCCTTCCCGGCACCGGTAAGGTAAATCTGATTCTGAATCTGACCTCTAGTTAAAAATTTGCTCGGCCTAACCGACGAACCGACTCTAGAAGTCAGTTTCTAGTAGATTAATTTCTAAGGTTAAGGACACTATACATTTTCAATGAGTTTGTTTTCGACTGTAAACACTGCCGTAGTGTTAAATATTTGTTTTCTATTTTTATATCGGCATCCTTGTCGCCAATATATCAAATATAGGATATTAGACCAAATTAAGTATTTTGTACATTATTTACATCGATTACAAAACCAATTCAGGTATTAGTGTTTTGGTTTGGACAGTGTAAACAAATAATGTAATAACTTATTATGTAATGTTGAGTTCATTTGTAGGCTTACGTCAAAAGAAATAGAATGAACTGATTTGTGGTGGGTATAAAATTCCAGTTCAGAAAGTGATAATTAAATATTTATTACTCTTATACAATTTAAACCAGGTGTATTAATTTAATTAACTAGTTGATTCCAAATTCCCCTGAAACCTATGACCAGCGGGCATACTAATGTGCTGTGATAGCGTCGTCGAGACAATGCAATTTATTAAATGGGAAAAGTTTGTTTCCTGACATCCGGTCCAATGTTTTTTGACCGGGGGTCCTCGAGAATCTTCATTAGAATTTCGTCCGAAAACGTGTAACGCTTATTTTGATCACAATCGAATTGACATTTGAGAAAATATATTATAAGCAAGGTAGGACAAAATGAACAAGGTTCCATGGCCACTAGAGTATAAAGGCCCAAGAACCGAATGTCCAAAAGTGGAAGCACGGGCAGATCCGATCTCAAAAAATTGGGGATTTTATTACACCAGCGAGAATATTCCCTCCGTACCAAAGAAAGAAAAGTAATACGAGTTTAGTTTACATTTAGAATTAAACGGCTCCAATCAGCAAGACCGGACTAGATGTCTGATTTTGACAGGAGCAATTTCATTTTCTTCGCTAATATTTTACTTTCCTATAAAAATGACCATATTTTTTTAATTAGACCCAAGTCAAATGCCTTGGTTCAGACAAAACCGGTTTGGACGGGTCAAAGAGGAACTCAAACGACTGTCGCATGTATTGAGGTAAGGATTTGATCATAAAACCGTGAATTCCGAAATAAGATTAACCGAATGACGAACTCGAACTCCGAATTGTAGACTCAAACGGATGAACCAATCACCCCTGAGGAGATGGTGGAATACCCAGAAACCTTCGTCGAGTTTATCCGAAAAGTAACACCCGCACTCTGTGAGGAATTAGAAGAGAATTCAAGGTCGGATCAAATTGGTATATTTGATGAATTACTCTCATCAATGCCAGAACCAGTTTTGGAGAAACGAGACTCTCGGAAAATGTTTAGTTTCAAGAATAAAGCAGCCATAGGCCGAGAGGTTACATTAGAAACAATGCTCATAATTTTGGACTAGTTAGACTAGTTACCCCAAGAAGTAACCAATTATTTTGGTAAAATTTTAGTTGACCTCAGCTACAATGACCTGGAGTCATAATGGGCGTCTTATGGCAACATGTTATTCGTCTCCCGAGCGAGGTCACGGAGATTTTTGGTGTCACCATACATCGGTTTTGGCTCTTTACGATTCAAGGATATTGGAAGTTAACGCACAATCGGCGGAAGTTTCTGAAACTTCTGATTCACGAAATCCACCACAAGCGGACAAAGAATGGATCGACCTTGACTATTGTTTTACAGTTTTAGAATTCAGTCGCCAAGATGGTTCAATTTTGGCTCTTGGGAAAGCGAATGGAACAATTATTTTGATGGATTTCACAGCTACTGAAGGGATTTCTCAAATAACTTCCAATAGTACAAGGATTAAATATGCACGGGATGACGTTTGTCACTCAGACAAAATTGTAGCACTTCAATGGATTGTATTGACCCCAACACAAATCCAAGAAAACACATGGAAAAATCCTCAACCATCAAATCAATTCTTAATTTCCGCGTCTAGAGATGGTTTCGTTGGACTTTGGTCTTTGGGAAAAGTCTCATTCTCTCTACATCTTGAAAAAAGATTTGCACTTTTAGGGGAGAATTTACCCGAATCTACTTTGGTCAAAAATAATATTGATCAACTTGGGATTACTTCTCTGTCTTGTTCTGAGTCCGATCCAACAAAAATTACTTTCTCGACCTTTGGGAGTTTCGTATTTTCTGGTGACATTTTTAGTGGTTGTCAAATAAGTAAGCCGACAATTGCTATCACACTTTCAACAGTTTACAACTAAAATCAAAATGCTCTTGTCTTTAGGCGCAGGCGAACCAAATGTTCCAGCTACGGAGTATGAACGTCCGACTCAAATTCCACTTTACGATCCAGATGCTGTTGTTATAGCTTCAGAAGCTGACTTGATCATTGCGGTGCATTCTTCCCCATTTCATCAAACCTACGTTTTGACTCTGACTCTCGGAGGACATTTGACGTTGCAAAATAGTCTCAATGTAAGCAGAACAGTTGTATTGTATCGCTGTGCTCGCTAGTTAGCAGGTCCTATTTTGGATGAACTCTTATTCATTTGTTAAACTGAATTTTGAGCACATTTCACTTTTAAAAAAATCCAACTCACAGCAAACGTGTTCATTTCGTTTTTCGTCATGTAAAAAATATGTGTGTTTGAATGCTTTATAGCGCCTTGACCCAACATTGGAGTTTTACTTGGACACAAAAGAGGCTTCCAGGGATGTCAAATGGTCTCCACATCGTCCAATGATGTTTGCAGTGACATCTGGGCCAAATTTGTTCTTCTACGATCTCTTGAAAGATCATGCCCAACCTAGCCTGACTCTAAAACACGAATGTGAACTCAAATCTATCAAATTTAACAAGAGTCGGTATGTACACCACGCGTGAAATCTAATATGGGTAGTTTATTTCAAAATCGGCTTAAAGTTTTTCTACTTAATTTACTTGCAGAATCGGAGAGATTGTTGTTTCCGACGTTAAGGGTGAAATATTTGTTTGGGATTTAAGTCCTGAGATTTCACATCGTCAACCAAAAGAACTTGCTCAACTGATTGACCTCAAACGCCGACTACACTAAAATTATAAACGTGTACCATGTGTTCTCCAAATATGAACTACAAAAACACATTACAATTATTGTCAAGAAACGTGTTTAATTCAGTTAAAACACAAATATGTTAAACAAACGCTTGAGCGTAACAATGTAATAGAACTAGAAATCATTGCAAAAAATAAATTGAACCGTTACTAATATCTTTGCCAAAGTACTGACGCCATTTGCGAATTAAACTTATGAACGAGAAGAACTGGGAAGAAGTAATCATAAATTGTCCCAACATAGAAATAACTAAGTACCCTAAAACCAGTGTAGTTTCTACTGCCTGCCTAACGTATGCTATGCATTAATATTAATAATTCTTAACTGCATAAAAGATAATTGATGAGTTACGAAAATGTAGAACCGGGTTCACGCTCGTCTTTTAATTGACAATTTTCCATTGATGAGCTGCTTGAGTTGAACTTTGAATTTAACGGAAGGGTCACCCACCTTGCGAATCCAGACCTACACGAATAAAAAGAATAGTTAATATTTAATACTTCAGAATTATTGTTAAATTTTTTTTTCGAATACCATAAAATAGGTACCGTATAAGAACCCGGGTTACTATTTGTTCAGGTGTGGTCACAGGACATAGACTTTCACCACTTTCTCCATAAGGGCATATTAGACCCGGTTTGTATTCGAGTCCAGGTTACAATTCGGGACTGGTTCTTATTCGGTATTTTACGGCTACGGTATGTAGACATTAGACAATGGGAGTGTCCAAGAACTTACCGTATCATGGCTGATTGCACCGATGTTCCCGTTAACCCTTATAATTTCTCTACCTTCTACGTACACTGGTTGTCCACGGTGAAACCTGTATAAAATTAGGATTATTAAACTTTCGGACCAATAATTCTATGTTCATAACAAAATAGATTCTAGTCCCTCACCTCAGTATTGTATTGTTAATAAAAATCGTAACTCAAAATTTTAAATGTACTCTGACTCTGACTCACCATCTTTTCTCATAAAAAAGTTTTCCGTCCTCAATCCGAATGTCTGATGAAGGAGGAGGAGACACTGATTTCATTCTTGTTCCAGAGCTGGAACATTCCTCTGGAGGAGGTGACGAGTTTGAATTACCACTGGAACCAGAACCTAAGCCAGGTTAAAAAATTATAAATTAATGTATACCACTTGTTACGGTACCGGATACCTTGGCTGACTATGTTCCAAATCATTTAATCATTACAAATAATCTGGCTTATATTACCTGATTTTTTAGACGAAACATTGGGAGCCATGACGCGAATTTTAGTGATAGCATCTCTATCGGCATCGATTTCCCTGTCATCAAGAAGGAATGTGATTTGAGATTGTGGAGTTTTTCTTCTTTTCTCTGGAATTGGGACAGGGTCATTTGGACGCCGTCTCAACTTCCTTGTTGATGCAGATTTTACTTCAGTGTTGTCTTGTGCCAATTCAACAGAGTATCGGTCTAACTCAATTTGCTTTCTCTTTTCTTCCCATTCAGCAATAACCGTATCTTTGAGTTCAATTTTCTTGTCTTCAAACTCGCGAACCGCAGCTTTTTTCTCACGTAAGAACTGTCGTTCTATAGAATCTGTCTCACAATCCTTCTTCGCCTCATTCAGTTTAATTCTGTGAAAAAAATTCAAAAATTAGAACTGACTTACAACTAGAGCCTTTATCCATTTCCATTTTCTTGGTAGATATCTTTTTAACAAGAATAAGGAATGATTTCCCTGAACGTTCAGAAAGTCCTGTGAATCCCGGTGTATTCATGAATCACGTTGCTGTAGAAAAACAGAACACACTTTGACTTTCCAAATTATCGCTTCGGGATTTAAAATAAAACGTCAGCTAATAGACTAAACGTTCCGTGGTTCAGCCTGCCAATTGTCAATTCGGTTGAGCTGGGAGCAGGAAATTATTAAGGGGAGATGTACCGAACTATATTTCTGCTAATGTTCGAGTTGGTAGTCAGTTGCTGTGTCGGAACCCCACAGGAATCCGCGCATCCAAACATTTCACCCCAATTCCGTCCTAAAACAAATGGTTTCGTAATAGAATGTGATTTTGTACAAAGGAAAAAGAAAAAGATTTCTCCGATTGTTCCCCATGTATGCATTATGGGAATAAGATTCATTGCAATCTCGCATCTCACCGTTTGTTCACGTTCAGACCTCTAGCTTGTGTTCAATCTTGTGATTCCCACCAAAACTACAGCTTTACCATCACGAAAAATCAAATTCTTATTAAGTTGTCAATGTCAGAACAATTTGTACAGTACAACCAAGCAAGAATAAATTATTATAACTAAATACAATTGAATCGAAATGGAAAAACTATAGACAACAAATACCTGTAGCGATAGGCCTTTTCATTCTTTGCCATTTTCTTCACGTACTCCGGATGTCGTCCTGCGCTCAGATCCGCCAGTAGTGAGTTGAGGTAGGCCAGCTTATCATGGTAAACTCTGCAAAAATAAAATTCATAAGTTAAATTATGGAACATGAATTTTGTTCACCTAAAATTTCAGCAGGTTCAGGCCCAAATTATGATATTTGAACTTTGACCTTACGTTTCTTTGATATCAGTTGTGACTTGTTGAGACTCCTCATGTTGATATTCATCTTCACCAAATTCACTGGCATCCTCCGTGTCTTCGTCACTCCCACTGATCCCACCCACTGGACCATGGTGTTGTTGCATAATTCCAGCCAACTCATCTTCATAGTCCACAGCCATCGTCGTCATCCCCATCCCATTGTTCTCCTCCATCATTGCTCGTCTCGCCGCAAATGAAACCATTTTCTTGCGTTTTTTTTTAATTAGTAGAATTTTAAGGTAAACGCGTCAGGTCAATAAATTGTAAATCTTCCAAAGTCTCTAAGTTCGTTTTTTTTTGTTATTTTAATTATCGTGGCTCGTGTCGTACTTTGCACCCAGTTCGTACCAAACATAAATCACATGTACATTGCTAAGACCTTCGTTTGTCTTACAATCCGGACACAGAAAAACTACGTTACATTTGTTTGAACTGAACGAACCAAAGAAAATGACCCAAAGCCAAATCAAGGTCACCTAAATCTTCTAGTTCAGCCTAACATACTGGTGCTCCTACTTCACTTCCCTGGTCCAAAACACTAATTCCAAATCCAAAACCACAAAAACTGATGAAAAATTGAAGAGGGGTAAAAATTGGATAACTCCACTCATAAACAGACAACAGATGACTGGAATGAGTAGAGAATAATTTGGAAATCACTTTGAGATTTTGAACTGAAGGAGGACTCTTCATTTTTGGCGGACTTGGACGCTTCAAATCAACACTTTCTCCTTCTTTTTCCTTCCATGGCCTTATGGCCGTGCCATAGAACGAAAATAGGAACATTCCAATTTTCCACCCCTGACCATTTTTTGGAAAACTTCCAAAAATTATGAATAGAAAGTAATTTTATCGGACGTGGAAAGATCACGCTCGTTGAAATGACTTTAATTCTGACTATCAGAAAAGATAATGTAATATATTTTGAGTGTATGCCATGCGGCAGTCTAAATAGTTCTATAGAAGTCTAAACTAAAACTGGTAATTTTGTGAAACTGCAAAAGTTATAAAATTAAATCAAATGTGTGTAAATCATGTTGGCTTTAGAAATACAATACAAATTAGACGACTCTAAAGATCATAATACCAATTAAAATGAATTTATTAGTCAAAGTTAGCTCAAAAATAATTTCTCGGAATCTAGATAATCACAGCTCGTCATAAATATAAAACAGGTACATGTTTTGAACTCGAACAATATTTCATCGAATCAGAATTAGATGTTTAAAAAGTTTAAATTCTGACCTTGACTTACTACTACTTACTGATTTACTGTATGTCTAAATAATTCACCCGACTTATACTTAATACTTATTACATTTCTATGTACACTAGACGCCAGTTAAAATCCATATTTTGATAAAATAGTCTCAACTCGATTCATAGAATATTCCCTTTCTTTAAACCACTTCTCTGGAATATCTTCTCGAACTTCTCGCAAATACCATGGACAAATATTACACCAAAAGAAATATAATTCTGCCCTCTCAATATGCCCCGGGATTTGTTCAGGGATTATTGTTCCGTTTTTCTGACACTCTGAAAGAAAATACTCACGAACTGGTTTAATTAACTCAGGATTTGGGTGATCCTCTGGAAGAGCTTCTTTAAAAACAACCCACTCACAAGTACTTGCACCAAAATCGTTAAACCCATCAAACCATTCATTATCTATTGGAAATGAGCCTGAGAATTCTAAATCATGTAAACCCGTGATAGTCGTACCATCTACGAGAATATTGCGTGGTTCAAAGTCACCGTGCATAAAAACAAGGTCAGGATTAACAACAGAATCCGGAAGAACACTACTAATTGATTCAACAAACTTCTCAATCCTCCCCAAATTTCTCATTTGGGGTTCCATAAATTTGCATTTTTTTAACTGAACAATTTCTGCAGCACACATTGCCTTAAAATATTCTATGTAACTATTAAATGGCCCTACTTCTTGGTCTACAGTTTTACCTATCACTACGTGTTCTGGTTGGATTCTCTTGAAAACCTCTTGGTCTAAACCATGAGTCTTAGAAATATGAGGGGCAAAACCAAATGACCCAATTTTATCAAATTTGATAGCTTTCATAGCTGCAACACTCTTAGCAATTTGAGCTAGAATTTCTTTCTGTTCCGGAAATGACATATCTTTAAACACGTCGTCTAATGGTACCCCCGGTAAATGTTCCATAAGAATGTACTCATGTCCAATACCAGACAATTTCTTATCACTACAATACCCGTAAATCCGTGGTAAAGGAATGTCTGGACATTTCATTCGCAAATAAATAATAGCGGCTACTTCCCCCTCTGTCTTCACCTTTGTCCAATGAATTCCTGGTAGACGAATGACAAAAGAAGCGTCGTTGTCGCCGTCAGCCATCGTGACGATGTACGTTCGATTGTTGAATCCTCGTTTAACTTCCCGAATTGTTTTGCAGGGTCTCCCCAAATGTCTTTTCAGAATTATATTTGCTCCTTCCAAGTCCATTTTAACTCCAACTCTTGGGCCGAAATTTTCTTTCTCGTTCTCGTTCCCTTTCTCATTTCCGGAAGACATTTTCTCCTGGGAAAATACAGACAATATAGTTAATATTAATACGGTCTACGGTGTACACTTAATTGTGAGTGACAAAATGCGCTTGTTTGTGTAGTAGAAATGCTCAAATGCTCAAGTACTTTGAATGCAAATTATTGCGTATGTGTAAATAATGTAAAAGAAGCAAATCTAAACAGAAAGACGAAAAAATTTGATATGGCAATAAATTCTCACCTGTGTGAAGTTGCTTTGCCTTCTGCTTCCAGAGTAAAATAAATAGCTGAATGTCCGGTACCCAGTATAGAATTTCTTAATTTTGACAGATCTCTTGATTTTGTCAAAAATTGAACCGGTATATTTATCCCGGTTGGAGTACAAATTCAACTGTGCCTAAAAACTGCGTGATTTACTTGTTTTATACTAACTCGTTTACTCGTTGACTCATAATTCATTATCACTTCATGAATTCTGGAGAAATAACTGTTGTACGTTTGGCAAACGTTAGAATGAATCACTCGATTTGATAAAATAATGTAAAAATCAATGAAAATTTACTACACAATAATTGTACAGTCTTTTTTAACCTGAACTGAAACTGGGTATTACCAAATTGACCAAATGTTTCCTACTAAAATACAATGATCTGAATAATCTGAAGGACTTCAAAATTGAAAGGTCGGGTGGATCGCGAACTCGAACTGGAATATCAGAGGAACCAGGAACGGGTGTCGGTGTCGGAATCGGAACTCGGAAGTGAGTTGTATTACTACTCCTTTTACTTATAGAACGAGTGTGAAATGGCTTCGTGAAATGCCCAGTTAGGGAAATTGGAAAGAGTTTAAGCTTAATACTCCAAAAAACTATTGATTAAATTCGGTTTCCTAATCATTAATTTGACTTTCGACATTAACGTCCAGAATTTTATGGAAATATGAATTTTTATTAATCGTTTAATGTTACAGAAAATATGCAAAGAAACATTAATTCCAAGTTACCTGTATTACGTACATCAAGACATCTGTAGCTGAGCTGAATTATTATGGTTAAGAAAGTATAGTGATGCAAACCTTAATTTTAAGGAGACTGAATTCGTAAATAAAATGAAGAGTTCTGAAGTTCAGGAAGAGGAGCCCGAAGATACTAAAACTGGACCTGGAACCGTATACCGTTGTTTCTTGTCCTCATTCGTGTTGTTTCCATAATTTCAGGCGTAGTGATCTGCGTCTAATATTCGTGATCGTAAGTCCCCAAGCCCCAAGCGGACAGCCAGACGACAAGTGACAAAAAACGAAAATTTAGAAGACACAACGGAACATGAAATACAGTAAAAACAGAATATGAGCTCGAGTCCTTTAAAAATAGTTCGCAAAAAATAATGTGGAATTTTAGTTATAAATCCCTGGGCTGCTGCCCAACCAAGAATAAGGCATTTATAACAAAGGCGGGGTAGGGGTTGGGCTTGTCACCCATTAATTCTATAATTCTTTATAATCTATACCGGTGTTAAGCTGCCGGCTGCAGCAGGTGTTGTCCCGTTTGAGCGTAGTGAAATTTCGTCGCGGTGACGATTCCTCTCGTGCCGGTCTCTGTTGTCGGGCCTCGTGAATCTAGCATCGCAAAAATGACAGGGAAAAAGTTTGTCACCTGTAAGAAGTAATAAAATGTTAAGTATTCATTGACGATGACACATAAAATTTGGGAATGTAACGTTGTAAGGCTTAAGGTCATCATCATGCATGCATCTTCGAGAAAAAGGGAGAACCCCAAAAAATCGGCGAGAAATATCGAAAAAGAAACGACATAAATATGTGGGTGGTCTAGGCCAACAAAGGTCAATTGATCCAAGTAGAACAAGAACACAAAAGAAACATACTTGAGTTGAACAGTTTGCTATTTGTTTCATTTATAATTATTGCACGTGTGCACTGTATGGAACGGAGAAACATTTACCATACACTGGCGAAGGTGAAATACCATGAGAACGATGTTTGTGTCTTTCCAATCTCGACGAGTCTTTATAACGTTTGTTACAATATTCGCAAATGAATGACCCCTTTGAATGAAGCTTCGAGTGCGTTTTCAACCCTTGAGGGTGTGTGAATCCTTTCTTACACACTCCACAAACGTGTTGGCGTGAACTTGAATGCACGATATTGTGACGATCGAGTTTACTTCTTTGAGAAAAGGACAATCCACAAAGGTCACATACATGCGGACGCTCACCTGATGAGCAATAATTAAAGGCAATTGATAAAGTGAGAAGTGACCAAAGTTCACATCGCAAGAGACCTGGTTGTGGGCAAAGTGTGATGAATTTCCAAGAGGTACAGATACAGATACAGTAGTGTAACAGTGAAGAACTCACTCACTCAGTAGTTAAACACTGATATCAGTCTGATTTTACCTGATGTGAACTGTGATTGTTGTGGGTAATACGGGACTGGTTGGTAAAATATTATTATGACGATGACGGCATTCACGACATCATCGAATTTAACATCATTTAACTCTAAGAGTCTTAAATTAGAGTTAATGTTACTAGTTTACCCGTGTGTGTACTAAGATGGTAATTGAAATGAGACTTGACTCGAAATGATCTTTCACATGGAGAGTGGGTACATTTGTATGGTCTCGGCTGACCTGCACAGTATTGGTGGTATTTCACATTGGCTTTAGTCTTGAATCTGCTGTTGCAATCGACGCACTGGTAAATGGTATTCCCTGCAAATTAAAGCCCTTTATATTCCATTCGGAAAATTATGACTATGCCGTATATGAAAACTACCCTGTTGTAATCTTGTAATGTCACAAGCAACCATTCCATTCACACATTTCACTTCTAAACATTCGTTCATCATTATGAATGGTTGAATGCAAAGCAAAGAAAAACAATATACCCGCAGAAGTTAACAAAATGTTGATATTTTCAGGGATAACCATCGGTACTTTGATCTTTCTAGGGATCCTTGGACGCCTTGGAGGAACTAATGGGCCAGGCAGATTTGCAGACTCGGGGACAGGCAGTATATGCTGGATTTGTGCGGCCACAGGGGTAGATTCCACTGCAATTGGTTGAGCGCTTGGAGCTGGCATTGATTCACCTGGCGTTTGAGAGAGCGGAACTGGTCCGGTTAGAGAATGGCCAACTGCTACGGACTGCGTTGAAATCGGCCCTAATGGATACACATTTCTCACATTTATATAGTGAAGGTCAAAAACTCATCCAACAAAATGGATTTCAAAACTATAAATCCGCTGCACTTACTTGAGTTATCTGACTGTTGGGTGTCCGTGTCAGCTTCCAATTCCAATTTCAAACGTTTTCTTGGCCGATTTTGTTCGTTGTTAACCTCGATTCCGTTTCCGTTCTCCCATTGTAAATTGCAGTCCGTCTCCGAGATCATCTCCTCCAGCTTTTCAGGAACAACCCTCTTCCGCACGAACGCCAACTAAAATTAATTATTATTTATATTATGTTTGTCATACTTAATTAAAAAAATTAAGTATCATGTTCATATTAAGCAAATGAATTTGAATTATTTATCAATACACAATACAGCATTCATATCCAAATCTCTAAACAAAATCACAATTATTTATCTGTGTCACTGTCTCTTGTGGGGTTTACGACAGGGTAGGTTCGCACGTTAAGAAATGGCTGAAAACCAAATATGTAAAAATGGGCATTGGACAT
>JAQGCB010001792.1:0-13237 GCA_034698835.1 Protaphorura tricampata
GAAAAATGACAGGTTATTCTATATATTTACAACAGAAGTGCCCGGAAGATAACAAATGTTAGCATGAAATTATAATCTGCGGACCAAATCTTCACATTATTCGTGCCATGTGACATGATCTAATCTAATTAGCGATTTGATTGAAAAAATGCTTCCTTGTCAGATTTATTCAGCACAAATGCTTGTACTGCTCATTTGATTCGTATTCAAAAGTTTAATTTTTTTTACTAGAGGCAGCCAAGAGAAAAAACCACTTGCTGTATAAGATTTCTTATTCATTCAGGTGTGAATAAAATTTTGAATTCTGATATGAATACAAATATTGACTGATTCGGATTCACTTTCACCATATATATTTGTGTTGTGTGTGTAATGAAAAGAAAGGACCTTTACCTTATAGAGATAGAGTCCATGAAGTGAATGGTCCACTTCAGGAGTGGACGACGTTTCCTTGAAGAGATTTGACGTTGACATTGGTGATGAAGTTGAAGAGGGTCCTCTGACTGTAGTTGACTTGGATTTATTATTATTATTATTACAGGTGAGCCGTTGGAGGTCCATGTTATAATTGGAAGTCTGATTGTTGGTGCTCCCGTAGTTTCTACTGTTGGTGCTACCGGTACTACTTGTATTATTATTGAAGGCAAATGGAAAAGGATGAGAGTGAGTTGAGACCAATGGCACAAATTTGATGGCCAAGCAGTCGTGGAGAAGAACCAAATACTTTCTTAGATTTCTTGACTCTTCGTTTTGACCCACATTTCGACCACCACTGCCAAGATCATCAAAACTTGACTCCTTTTGTCTTTGCTCGTACAACAGACTCATTTTTGAAACTATCGGCAAATGCAATGTCCAAACTAATCAATATTCATTCGGACCACGATCCATCCGTCCCGTCGGTCTTCTCTGAGTCAATCACTCATCTCAAGCATCATTGATTTGATGGCGGCTCAGCTGTCCACTGCGTCTAAACATAAAAATAGACTAATTAATAAATTTATACCTTAGATAGAACTTGAGTACACACTCAAGTTGAAGATCAAGTCTTTTCCATTTCGGTAAAGCTTGACGCATATGCATTTGACACATGTTAGCCCTAGTTAAGGATACGACTTTTGATAGAGTTAAAATCTAATGAGGTGACTGCCTTTTTGATCAGTGTTAAAATTTCTAAACTTTGCACGGGTCGTTTTGTTTAGTGTGCAAAATATTAATTGCTTGTTTAATGTCACGATTTCCAAAGAGAACATATTAATTATTATTTAGCATATTCTTGTTTTCATTTTAATTAGCATATGCATGCATAAGTTGGAAAGAGTAGGCACAAGTCGCGACGGGTTAATTAAACACGTGAAACTACAAAGTCCACCGGCAATAAAATCTCTAACACCATTTGTGCTAATCTAGATAGTACACATACGCACCCACTTTTCCCATTTTTGGTAAGACACTAGGGATTAAGCTTTAATTAAGCCTTCAAACCAGTTGAAATTGATGTAATATGTGAGTCATTTCTGGAGATAAGTGGAAACTAGTGCGAACTTGTTAATAAAATTGCCAGCTTAATCCCAGCTCGGGAGGATAAATCGTCCTCTTGAGAGTTGGACATCGAAATAGTGAATGCGATCATTCCAGTGTAATTTTTCTTCTTAAAATAACATGGAATTTATAGAAAGTGAAATTTTAGACTTAGACTTGGGTTTAGTACATATACAATGTCAATCATCCGGAAGTGGCAGTACAAGTATTTTTGGTTTACTTTAGTTCAGAGCTTAACCAGGCATAAATCTGAAGTAGCGGCCGCACTTTAGAACTACGTACATGAAGTATTATAATCTTGACGAATTTCATATGGAATGTATTAAGCGATTAATTCAAACAAACGCCAACTTTAAATAAAAAAAGGCAAGAAAATCCACTCATCAAATTCACAGTGGGATTCTTCATTTCCCTTTCCTTTAACCCTAATTTCCACGAGTCTGCCATGTCAGTCAAAGAATGACATTGAGTGAAAGAAGAAACAACGTTGGGACAATGGGAAACAAATTCAACATTCGTAAATATTATATTTTATGTGGGAAATGTACCATACATCTTTATTTGTTCGTGACGTGGTCAGGTGTGTCAAATGATTCTTGATGAAAACCACGACTACTATTAAATCAGAAATAAGAAAAAAAGGTCAAGTTGTCGGTCATTGGCTCGGCCTCACGGCCTAACCCTTATTATTTTTTGACACTTTTCCTACAATCGCAATATTTTTTCTTAACTCCTACATCACTTCATGTCTTAATTTATTACTCAGTCCTGGCTTGTAATTAGATGTCAGGTGTTAAGAGTTTTTGTGGTCCGGGCAGTTTGTCGGCTGCTGGGTGCAAGTAGGTACAGTACAAAGCAATTAAGATAGACTTTAAAAGTAAAACTTGGTCGTTCTTGTTACTACTACTGCTGAAAATTTTGTTTTTAACCCAGTATGTCGTAATGCCTAAAAGTAAAGAAATGTTTAACCCAGGTTAATTTCCCACTTTTGCATTGCACTCTTTAAAATCTGTGTCTCGGCTGTTGTGAAACTAACTACAGAATAATTATGCATTTAATTGAGCATAAAAATTATGAATGCACATTTCCCTATTTATGATAAAAATTAAACAATGTCTTTCGACATAAACCATAAACTGAAGTCAGCCCTCTAATTATACGGACTGACATTTCGAAACGTAAAGTTTAATTTGCGGGTTGTGCTAACTAGGTACAGTACTCTACTACTGAAACCTTAAAATGCATACCAGACTACCATTTGCTCTCGTTTATTGTTTCAAAATATAGAAAACACGTAAAGTCCATCATAAAATGTATGTAGTTTTGCGGTTACACTCTAAAAAGTTGGAAAAATGTTGTTTCATGATGTTTTAAGAGTTCAAATTAGTGGTGACTTGATGAAAATGAAAACAAGGCAGACGGTGAAGGAATTTGAACCACAATAATCAACCACTTGAGTGGTCGACCATGTTGATCTTCGAACGTTGTACTTGTATATACTGACATATTCACTTTGCGTTTGCACCATGTGAGCAGTCAAGTGCTAAAGATGATGATTGAGATTGATTCGGATAAAACAACACAAAACAAATGTTTTTATCTCTCATCATCTTAATAAATAATACACATATTGTACAGCTGCTTCTTCAAATAGAAACAGCATGAGTGCATGCACAGCACTACAACTGCAACTACGTATGTACATTCAGATCATTATCGGGAAAAGTATTAATTTTCCTCTTGAAATTGTAGTCATGTGAAAGTAAAAAAAATCACAATGGAAATTGCATAGTCGATTACTCTTAACTAGCCATGTCGGAAAAAAATTGTGGGTATCCTAAAATGTACTTAGGAATTTAGAGCAGCTAGTCAAATTAATTAATGAGAAACAAAACTAGCAATTAAAAGAAATTAAAACACTTGAAACGCCTAAAAGGTGAAAGCATTGTTTGTTTTCTTTAGTTAGCCGCTTTATCTAATTTCTCTATTGTCTGATTACATTTTATCTATTTAAAAAATACAAGTAAAAGTTGAAAATTCATACCCTAAGGACAATATCGGCAATGGGCATAACTTTCACTCAAATCACAAAGAATTCCACCTTGACTCCCCCGTTGTGTTCTTTACCAATTATACGTACGTAAAGTGACCAAGTACACTCAAGGTTTGATTGAAACCAATGATGTAGAAAATTGGGATCTTATGTGCAATGTGTGATTTAAAAATTCACAACCAGTAAATCAAATGAGACGATTTAAATAAAATTCAAGGCGATCCGATCAATACGACAATGTTAGTGGTTTTCATCGTACTAAAACGCAGTACAGAGAGAATCACAGGGAAATGAACTCTAAGCAAAACTAAATCCTACTAAATGCATAGCAATAGTTTTGTGGCACAATAAGTTGAGAATTTTTTGAACAGTTTAAACCACAACAACCCCAGCTGTGGTGTTAAATTCAAGCAAAAGCAGGAAGGCTGTGACAACCAGACGGTGGAAGAAATAGTGGACTGGGTGTACAGAGCAGTATACTCAATTATCATCTAATACTCCTGCAAAATACTTACGAGCTAAGCACTAAAAAAACCAATTCACTGTCAATCAGACAGAAGCGGAACTTGATGCTTATTGCTGGTTAAGTTCTTTCTTGAGTTCCTTCGTCGTCCTCGCCCACACATTATGGCTTGGCTTGGCTGGCTATCCCTGCCAAAAAATCTCTTGTTTCCGACTTGAAAATGAAGAGAAAAAAAATTTGGATTTGGTAAAGTTATGTTCTTGATAACGAGAAAACCAGAACTAAACCAACAACGAGTTTTAGAACTGCCTCAATGTCCCGTCAATTTCTCCCACTTTCTTGCCACATTATTCCATCGTTTCTTTTTCTTGTGCATGCATGTGCAATTGATTGTAAATCTTTCTGTACAAAAACCCACCCGCACTGCGTCGAAAAATCACAAATGTGTTCAATCCCACTTAAAGAAACAACATTAAAAAAAAGTCAATCCCTTCCTCCCTTTCCTTATGGATGATAGATAACATAAACAAGTTAGATGGCTAAAATACTAAACACATAAAAATTCTCAAGCCTTTTTGAATGGGACGTTAGCCAAATTTTGTTCTTTATGGTCCTCTTTGGTTGAATTATTATTTTATTTATGTACACTTCCTTTTAAGGTGTTCAATTTGTGTAGTACGTGTTCTCGTACTCGTATTAACACACAAGACAGCCAGTCAAGAGTACTTTTTTTGAATTTGGTATTGTTCATTTGATTACTTACAGAACGGTACAACACAATAATAATCCACAGAGTCTAATGTACTTTCAAGTAAGTTTTACAGCTCCCAGCTGATTTTTTTTACATATATAAAGATATGACCGAAATTTGACAGTTGTGTTTGTGTCCACAAATGACAAACAGATTGAATGCTGTACAGTGCATAGGCTAGCCCAAAAATGCATTACCGTCATCATTGCAATTGCAATGCCAACGTCTTGGCCAATAAACTGGTCATTGTCCTATTGAGGCGATTGAGTGTGAAGGTGCTAAATAAGGAAATACCCTGCAGGACCCGTCGTCGACAATTATTAATTAGCTGATACAGACACGACATCAGGGTTCAAGTAGTTTTTCTTTGGTTCCACTGGCCCACCAATGAATGCGTAATTCAAAAAAATCTCTTCCTGTCCTCATGTATGTCATTCATTTCCCTTAGTACATTGTACAAATTAAATTTGGTCTAATTAGAGCATGACTCCATTTTCTTAATTGAACACCATGCATGGTTAAATTTAATAAAATCCTCACATGGACAACTGCATTACATGCATGCTCCCGCACTAAAGAGCCCAAATTACACATACACACACACACACACACAAAGTACTCCTGCAGACGTTTCGACTGATTAATAGTAATGTTTCGTTGAAGTGTTGCAAAAGAAATAAGAAGGGGTTATAGTCTCAGCACGTACAAACTCACTTTTAGTAAGTTACAAAGTAAGATTTCATCGCTTGCATACATAGCAATTCAACATAGGTGTGTTTCAGACAAAATGAAGGCATATTAGAAAGATAAATATTACAATGGTAGTCTGGGAACACTAAATGCAATGTCAAAATCTGTATTCTCAGCCATAATGTTCCGTTTCAATGCTATTATAATACTATGTAATGTATTTTGAGTCTGAGCGGCGGCTGTTTGGATGATGTTGAAAGTGACAAGAAGAATCACAGCAAATGTAAGTAACGAATAGAATACGAAATAGAAATAGGACTGATTTTTTGTGTGAGTGTGACTGCTAACACATGTTGTGGACAATCCGTATAATTCGTATTGATTTTAGACGTTTAAACTTAAGGAATGTTTGGAAAACACTGTTCTTGACGCACAATGTTATTTAAACAGCTAATTGGTACTAACAAAGCTCTTGACTTTTTAAAATAGTGCCTAATTTGGTTTCTACATAACGTTGCTTTCTAACGAGAAACTTTTAAACCGAATTTGCCAAGAATAATATATATCCGGTAACACGATAAAACTCACAGTCAAAATTTACGTTAGCTAAAAGGTAAAGTGCTAATTGTGAGTTGATTTGGTAAACCGTTCACTTCACACTTGACTAATGAGGACTTTTGGGATTTTAAGAGTGAGTGAGTGCAGGAATGGAAACAAATGCATTCTCTCATAAACTTGACTTGAAAATCTTGAATCTATGCACACCAGACGAACTGGTATTTCTAAATTTTTATCATCTCACGGATGGATGATGGTGGACACTTTAGACAGGTGAGTACGACGGATGACTACACGATTTGACAACAATGACTCGTCTGATGCATTTTGTAATTTTGTCCCTCTTCAAAAAAAAATCTCAATTTTTAACAGCCTTATGTCAGCAAGAATGACATTCTGTCTGCATTGCAATTCTACCGTACACTGAACGAGTCCATACCTGAACTGAACTACTGATTACTTGATGTGCCGGTTCGTTCGTGATAGTTGTACAAAATAAATACTTGCGTGCAATTCTTATTTATTTGTACATAGTGTTTAGCATTTTCATGATAAATCTTATTATCCATTCAAGGCTACACGGTTGGAGATGAACACTCGAATGTATCTTCTCAAGTCATAATTTAGTAAACAAACAGTCTGTAAAAATCTAGGGTTTTGTTAATGATGTTGTCAGGTCCGGCTTGTTTCATCTTTACAATTACAACCGTTTATGTAACTCAAGAAAATTGTGAGCAGAAAATTAAGTTGAGTCAAATATATTGTGTTTTTCATTAGCGTACATCTGTTGTAGTAAATCAGCTCTGTCCAAAATTAGCAGGGACGTCATCATACTGAATCAATTATTGAAATTGTACTGGGACTTCAGATTGTATTATTTTGAAAACAAGCCACTTATCAGAAATGAAATGAGGCAGACGGACATCGACATTTATGAATCACCCTGTACTATAGACCACACGGAGGATTTTCGTGCCTATGACTGTCGTTTTTGAAAATGTTGTTTCGTGTACCCTGAAAATGATGAGATAAACAGTTTGAAATGTTTCAAAAAATGTCTAATGTAGGTGAGTTGTGCCAATGCACGCACGCACGCACGTGTTTCTGAGCATTCCATTCATACGCATAGGAAATACTACTCGAGACATAACCTGACAGATTTGTACTCAGATTATTAAAAAACAACACATCCACCAAGAGGAAAGGGCTTCAGACTTGCATGTTGCATAGAAAAAAATACAAGGAAAGTATGCAAGTTCAGTATCGTATCAGTTCATAAATCCGACAAGCCAAATATAGAATCAGTTAGAGTTTCATGCGTGCTTGCACTTCCAACTTGGAAGTTCTGAACGCAATTCCTTTTGGAAACCAATATGCTACGCTACGCTACACAACTGCAAAAGCAATCAAAGCTGTCTTCAAACGTATAAATGTACAAATTCTTCTACCAAATCCTTCCCTGGATATGTTCAAGTGATAAATCCGTCTTGAATTCTGACATTTCCGTGTCTTTTTTGTTCTGTCTGTAGATGAGATCCATTTCGACACGCTGCAAAAGAGTGGCAAAGATTTTTTGTCTCATTCATACGAACGAACGAACTTGCCACACAACACAGCAGCACGAGTAAGTACAAGAAACGCGCGTCAACGCGTTACATTTTAGCACACATTTTATTGTAAATTGAGTGTGCAGAATTATGCAGATAAACCAATAAAGTATTTCAAGTGCTCCTTCCGAGTCACACCTTTAGGCGTGACAAATTAAACTTGGCGTAAATTCTTGTCAAATTAAGTCAGTCAGTTTGGTTCCGCTTGACTCGGAGTTCATTTCATATTATAGTCCGTCGTGTCAGTTTAATGTTCACAATTTTATGAGTATTACCATCTCATTCCCACATGTTAGCAAGTAGTCAGGGTCGACGTTTCAGTATAAAAATACCTTCATTTTTTCAGACACTTCGTCGTGTATTTCTAATTTAGGAATTTCCTTCGTAATGTTAAAAAGTACTTCTCTTTTTATGTGATATATTTTTTATAAAATCAGCTCATCTGTCTATCGTTTTTTATAAATATAATGGTTTTGACTTTTGACCCTAGTTACTAATTACGTACCGAATCAGATTCGTGATATCAAACGGAGACATGAGAAATTGATGGATGGAGTGAACCAGCTGCGTGTTTCTCTTGCCTTCTTTGGTATAGTATGAAATGAAGTGACCAAAAAAATGCCGACAATAAATGTCAATTCAAAAAACTTGTTGAAATCCTTATTTATTTCCTTATTACAGGAGCTTCAAGTAAACAAGTGAAAACGATTATTTATCCAAGGAATGAAGATTGAACTCCCAAAAATTTTGAGTATCACACACACACACCTAACCTTGAGTAAATGGGAACGAAAGAATAAAATTAATCATACGTACGTACACTACTGTCCATTTAACCAAACGGAAAAGCGTGACTGCCACTGACAAGGCAATTTTTATCGTCCCCTTTTGGCAATGATTTCATCTAACTCATCTCTGTCATATTTTTTTAAACCGTGCGATGCGTGCTCTAGTGTACAGCACCTTACATGGGTTTCCTTTTAACAAAGCGATCGCGACTCCCGAGATCTGCACATATGATATTCCAATACATCAGATTGTCGAATATTACCTTCAATTTAGGACTTGAATATGGCCCTGTCTACCGACCTCTCAACGATGTGAATTAATGAACAAACAAAAGTCTAGGCCTACCGTTTGACTCTCGACTCAACACAATTCAATCTAATATCAATTCAAAAATGTAAATACAATGCTGTCCAGGTAAGTAGTTTTTTGATTGAACATCTGATAGGTCGAGTGAGTACATATTTACATTTTCAATCTATTCCCTTCCCTCTCCATTGTCTAATCCGCTACAAAATAAAAATATGTCAACTTAACTCAACAAGGCAAGGGTTGAGATGATTTTAGAATGAGTGTGTGACTTTTTTTTTTGCAACGTATGCACTTGTACAGATTTTAATAATACAAAGTGTGTCAGTTGGACTTAAAAATTAGCAGTTCATTGCCTGAGGGAACGGAATATAAATAATGTGGTTGTGCGGTGCGGATTACGTAGGTACATAGTACTTACGTACACTGTTCGTTGGATAAATGGGTGTTTTTAAAAAACCAATTCAGCAAACTCATTGTTTACACTTTCAGTCTCATGAACCAATCCCAAAATATTACTTGATTCATCTTTGATCAAACAATCCTTCGTTAATTCGTAATGTAATGCAAATCCAGTCGGGGTCATAAAGCACATGAGTTTTGCAATAAATGTAAATTATCCCAACAGTTAGTTGAAAGTCCAGCTCTAATGACAATTACACAATCATAGCGCACCCTGAAAAATATCTTACATTCTTATTTATATCATATCAATCGTAGATGACGAGTTGGTTGCAAAATTTAGAATTCACGAACACGAATCTTATAGGCCAAGCCAACTAGGGAAGCATTTGCACTTAAAAATAGTAGCGTGAACTCGAAGCAAAAGTAGGAAACAAGATGTGAAATTTTGGTCAATGTATTAAAAGTGAAATTACTATTTTTATTACGTATTGCCATTTTACTTTGACATTAATGTCGAAATGTTCAAGCAGGTTTTCAATTTTTTTGACATTTACTTGTTATAACGGTGTCTCAAAAGTTATAAGTAGGTGTAGGCAGTAAAAATTGGGGTCAAATCTTAAAATATTGTCAATCTGTGACGAACACTCACAATATTTGATTTTTTTCGACAGTTACGACTTGACCATTTTTGAAATGTCAAGTGCGTCAGTGCGCGTGTTGTGCTTATAGACTTTATCTTTAGATTTTAGTTAGCCAAATAGCAATGCAATTTTACTTGCCGAGGTTTGAGAAGCATTGTCAATTGCCATTTGCCACAACCAATCGTACCCTTAAGGTATGGTAAATTGAAAATGTTTTGATGACCCACACTAAATAAAACTCATCACCGGTCATAAAAATGTCCATTGGAATTGCCTTGCGTTTAAATTGTACAAGTGCACCCTCTTAGTCTCCTACCCTACGTAATATTTGAGTCATTAACAATTTTTTCCCCTACTTGGTACGTAAGTAGGTTAATGTTATTGTCCATCAGAAGATAAACTGTGTTAAAAGCCCAGCTCAGGAGACTCATCGTATTAATACTCTCATTGTCATGAGTAAAGTTGAAGGGGACTTCCATTCATTTTACTTAATGTCAGACAAGGTAGGGAATCGCAACTAAATTCTTCAAGAATGAATAAAATGAGATTAGTAAAGTTTTGACATTTATATACATGAAATGTAATGTGAATGCGAATGTTGTTGCACGAAATTTAGCAGTTGAGCAAAAATGACCAAGAGATTGTCCTAGCCTTAAACCCTACCTGCCCCTCATAAAATATATTAAAGAGTTTCACTACTTATTTCAATGTGACCACACATGAATAAGACCACAACAACAACCAGAATAAAAAAGATTAATTCCAGTTGAGGATGACCACAGGTATTCAAATTGTTGTACAGTAAAGCAGCTTTGCCCCAGCTTTCTTCTTCTTAAAAGGTGACAATGAAAACTTTTAGTCAGTTTAAATATTCATTAAAAATCACAGCGAGTTACAACTATTACTTTGCATTGGAATTGTACTACTATGAGGATACAACTAAAATATTTTGATTAAGTTTATGAAACTTGAAGAAATGCCAAGGGTGGCAAAAATTTCAATAAATTGAGAAGAATTTATTTTCAATCAGAGCAATGCCACCCAGACCCAACCCAAGCGCATAATACAAATTAAACCGTAAAAATATTTAAAAACAGGCACGATTTATTATGGAAAGCTTGTCACTCTCTTAAATTAAAAATTCAAACAATTATTTTTATTTTGACATTTAAAATGAAACACCAATGCATGAAATGAAACGAAAATCGAGTTATATTTTGAATGTTATTCAAATTAAATTAAGGTTAAACAAATCAGGACGATGGAAAACAGAACAGTATGCAGATCAGTATGTCTGCCGGCTAAAGTACGTAGTAAAATTTAATTATGTTCAAAGAAGTCGAGAGTTTGAAATGAAACACCCAAACACCCAATACTGTGCTGTGACTGTAATCCTTTGCTTTCGATTTTTGGCCATTATATTGTATCATGGTCTGTCTGGTCTTCAATACTGATGCCATTGCTTGCATTGCAATTGCCGACAGACAAAGTTCAGCCTAGTTCTACTTTTTTTTAATCATCAATTGTGTGTATCTACAGTTCTGTCCTGTCTATACATGCCCTTTGAAATTCACCTTTCGATATCAAAGTGATTGACTTATCATCTTAAAACCTGGTATTCTACCCCTTCTTGTAGTTACAAATGAAAAGAAAACTCATTATCAATCTGACTATGCCTCAATTTCATTTCATTTCATTTCAAAAGTTATAAACCCTGATACAGTCAATAAAGTAGAAGAAGAAGCTTCTTCCTTTTTGAGTGTCTCTTTTTATGTATTCAGGAAAAGAAGACCTGAGTCTTATTAAATGCTAATCAAAATCACGATAGGACGGCAAGAGCCAAACTTGTTCTAAATTGCCTGCTCCTTTTTCTAGAGCAACTTCATATATTCTCATATCAGCTCCTTGAGTAAAGAGAAACAATGAACAGGTACGCCTAACCTTTAATTTACTCACAGATTATTCATAAATTACTTTTTATCGAAACATCCATCTCTCCTCCTTCACTCCTTCCTTCTTTATGAAATACATAGTAATCAAATGCTCTTTACTTATAAAAATTAATGTCAAAATCAAACCAATTTGCAGGATAATTGTTTGAGTATTCTTACACGGAATTACCCATGTAAGTATTTTTTTTTGGACTTGGTTTTTCGTCCTTGAAATAATGTTGTGCGGGAATTTGTGTAGAAGCAGCACAAGTCAATGTAGGTTTTCTGAAAAAGTAATCACAATTTTTCCTTTCTTCAATTTTTATTAGCAATCTATCCTGTTGTTTTTTTATATATTGCATTTCTAAATTTTATAACAATAAGTCTAATTAAGCCATGGATTCTTAAGACCAAATCTGCTTATTAAACTTCTAAGTTTGTTGCAAATGTGACGGGATAATTTAAGCTGTATAATGTTCATTTCCATTTCAAGAGACTGTAGATTATTGATGCATGGCATCAGTTTCATAAAATACAAAAAACACAAAAATATAAAATATAGCTGATATGAAGAGGCAATGCTAAACGTGAACTTGTTCAATTTTAAGAAAAATTTGTCGAATATCCCTCGAATCAGTCGGGTTACCCTGAGCTGAGGAAACTAATAGCGATCTGGATCTAACACGGACAGTGGATTACATTGTTTTCAATCCAAATTGTATACATGTATTAATGAAGTTTGAATAAAACGTGAAAATATTAAAAACTACCAAAATTAGGAAAACTAAGCTAATTTTGTCTTAGAAAATATCACAGGGTTCAAAACCTATACTATTCTCTGAGTAATTAATTCATTTTTCTTAAATCCATGATCGGTGGCGATACCTTGATTTAGTCGTCGTTTTCACGAGATCTTTAAATCCCAACTAGCACTTACTTGAACTTTTGAAATCAAACAGATTTTCATTCCAACTGAGATGTTAAATTGCTACGCGCTCTACAAATGAATGAGATTGCCCTTACCTTAAGTGCTTTGGAATTCCCAGACTTTGTAACAAATTAAGAAGAAAAAACACCAACTACTAGAAAAATTCACTGTTAGATTCAATTAAGAGCACGCATAACATTTCATTTGTCCACCGATTGTAAATGGTACATTGGTTTCACTAATTGTAAAATTCAAGTAGTTTTAGAGTTCACTATCGAGATATCTGAGTATTGAATGATTCAGTTACAGTTTCTTGAAAAAATTCAGATTTTCAAAACATAAAAATTGATCAAATGTCAGAGCACCAGGTTAATTGACTATGTTGACAATGTCACAGCACATACTTTGTATACAATTTGCAATCAAATGTTAAACAAACTATTCTACACGTGTTGGATTCACATTAACTACAAAAGTACTATCATGAATTATACAGAAAAAAGTGAAAATGATGGTCCCGGACTGAGGAGCAGAGACAGACTGAGAATAAAGTCGTCTGCCTCGCGTGTGTTA
>JAQGCB010001793.1:0-13237 GCA_034698835.1 Protaphorura tricampata
ACTACATATATCAATAGAGAAACTTTCTAAGTATCTTTCTATATGCATAGGGAATTCGTCTGGGCCTGGCATTTTGATCGATATATGGAGGTGTCCGATATAGGGGAGGTTGATATGTGGGGAGTCCACTGTCAATATACAATGTTACAATATTTTGATCCATTTTTAATTAAATTACTTTATAAGATAAAATTTAGCATTGAAATTAAAAATTAGTCACTAACAGCAGGGCTGACGCCTAAAAACACTAAGAATGCTTAATTATGTTTCATAATTCTCCACCATTTTTATTCTTTAAAATTGAAGTTCATTTCCTGTCTAACTTATCATTTATTCAGTAAGTACCCACTCAGATTTGGGTTTTCGTTTAGAGAGAATCTGGCCAGATTAACCACAAACTACTTTGCGTACGTACGTACAACCGTAGGATTTGCATTTGCTCGATTTCATATCAAAACCACATATCAGTCAGCATTTCAGGAGGGGAAATACCCGGGTAGCCATAAAAACTTGATCACTTTGATCTTTTGGTTTATTTGATCCCAGTCACTCACGACACCACACTCAAAAGAACGGAGTGCTTAGTGGAGCATAGGATTTTTAAATTGTCTTACGTTGTACGTGTCTCCCAAAACGGTGGCGTCTAATTGAAATAATATTCTACTCTACTGGGTAATCCAATACCCCACTTTATGATTTTACGTAGTTGTACGTTATGGGTGGAATTGAACGTCTAGAACAAACGAAATGTCAAACTACAGGTTATGAACGGGACATATTAATTTTCTTCCTTAATATTTAATTTTCGCTGTATCTCATTTCATAGTTGAACAATGGGCGTGTCGATATTCGGATGATTTTCTAAATAAATACTGAAAATCCACTTGACTGGGTTCCTTTTTTTAAAAAGAGTCAATAATGTATCTGTAACTTGAGCGGGGGTGAATGGTTAAAGTTAGGAAAATAACCGATACGGGTGTTTATTATGTAAGATGAGACTTCCTCACGTCACGTGCTTGATCTGGCATGACACTAAAAGTCACTTTACTTTGGTTGGACTTATTTTTAGGGGACTTGCCGAAAATATATGTAACATCATGTGTTGAGACATACTACTTGCCTCGTGGGCGCCACTCCAAGGGTATTGACAGGTTGGGGATTGCCCAGAAGGTTATTTTTGGTGTGGTTTCGAATTGATCGTGAAAATTGTTAAGGTTAATTTGAACCCGTCCTACCAGCCTAAGCAGGAGAGAATCGATACATCCGATTTAAACAAGTCTGGAGATTTCATATTTCCTCGTTAAATTTTTTAATTTTTGAGATGGGGCACAAAATCCTGGTCCGTAGTTAAGTTGTAGCTGTGTTTGATAACGTATCCTGGATCTGGATTTGCAGAAAAATTTCTGTAGCCCCATGACTGGCACTCAATTCATGCCGGACTTTCGCGTGGGTGCTAAAGTGTCGTCCACTGCGTCAGACAGCCAAGATTAAGATTACAGATTATTGGACTAGACAGTGGACAGAGTGGTTTCGTCACCAATCATTCAACTAACATTTACTGGCGAAGTTAGATAAGATACTACACTATGCTGGAACGAAAAAAAAGTTAGACATAAACTTAGATGATGATGATGAGACTAATTAATATAAAAATTTGCATTATTTTCGTGGGAGTAGTGGTGAAAGGTTAGAAACCACTGAATCCTAGAATCTTATCTAATTGTAAGAAATGTCTTCGTTATTTTTTCTATATGAGGCACGGGTTTCCCAATACAGTGAATTA
This sequence comes from Protaphorura tricampata, assembly GCA_034698835.1. Lineage (NCBI taxonomy): Eukaryota > Metazoa > Arthropoda > Collembola > Poduromorpha > Onychiuridae > Protaphorura > Protaphorura tricampata. The sequence continues at coordinate 1,784 of JAQGCB010001793.1, forward strand.
GTCTCTTGAGTTGCAAAAGAAAAAGAAAACATTTCTTAAATGCTCGGACGTACACGTAACGTGTACGTCCGATTGGAAATCTTTGTGATTAAAGATGTGAAAGTCTGTGGAGTACGTCAGACTTTCTCTACTTTCTCTAGTACGTGGGAACAAAAAGGCGTGCGTCTTGGAAAGGTTGCAATAATTAATTATTATTATTGCAATTCGGAGAAGGGAATGTCTGCTCGGAGCTTCCTGTTTATCTGGAACTAATGTATTGATAATTTTTAATGAACGTGTGTGTAACGAGTTGACTTGAGGTGGCGTAATAACTTTGTTTTGTCTTGCGTTCTGTTTATTAATCAGCGTTATTTTTGTAGTAAGATCATTTCTGTATTAGAACTATCAACCTTTAACGCAAGACCAGTTCTCCTACTACTTTTGAACATTTTAGCGAAAAAAGCAGCGTGTTAAGAACAATTTCCAAGTATGACCTCATTTGAGGTTACAGAAACTTGTACTTTTAGGGAAATAGAAAATAGAAATGCCTACACTACTTTAAAAATGTGCGGACAATGGCATTTTAACTGGCAACTGAGATACTTACATCAAAATGCTTTACGGCCGATTCATAATGCAACGGCAACCTGTCATGTCAACATGAGAGGAAAAATTCCACTCTAGACAACCAAAACAGTAATATGAAATCAAATGGGGCATTAAGAATTAATGTTCATACTAAACCACTCGATTTTTTCAAATATTCTGTCTTTCGTATAATGTTAGTTCTGTGTTCTTTGGGGTTTCCAGTATTAAGACTACTGCCTCAAGTTCACAAGTTCGTATCATACGTCATTCATACAAATGATAGGAAATTCCTGCTCAAGTTTCCATTAAAAGAGTGTACTTGTAACGTAAGTAAGTTGAACTCATAAAATGACAGAACTCAAAAATAAATACACAAATAAATATGAATCTGAAAATACACATGAACGCCCATGCATTTACGTCAATCATTCCCTTCCGTGCCTTCCGTTCCGTGCGTTATAGAACTTCAAAAATTTTGCTTTGAGAAATAACATTTGAACATTTTCTGGAAAGTCAAAATCGTTTTAAACTTGAAAGTTTCATACACTCAGAAACTTTTACACGGGAACTACTTTCGAAGTACCAACCAAATCGACATAAGACGCAAACCGAATGGTTGAATCGAGTGTCAAGAGCATAAGTGCATTTTTTTTATCAAACAGTCAAGCCAAGCGCACAAAATTTCGGATGACAAAGTCTGAATGTTTAGCTGGGTTTTATGTAAAAATTGCTGTAAATAGCAAGTTATTTAGTACATAAGAACAGTCAAGATTATTAATTCAATAGGGCCGGTCTTAAGTATAAGAAAGTCAAATATAAAAGAATTCCACAAATGAAAATGAACCAAATACAAAAAAATTGTAATTAAAAATGGCAAAAACTGCACGTTTAGGTGAAACTTTATGGCGTACTTCGCGAGTCAAGAGGGTATAAAAATCTAGCTATCATTAAATAATTAAACACCCGTAATTCACTTTGTATAGATTAACTATTAGATTCAGAGGTGAATTATATTGCAAGTAAGGTCAACGTATTTTTACTACGGTTCTTGATAGAATATACGGGCATTTTATTCTGTTTTATTTTATTGCTTACCAATAGAATTGATTCGTTCAGAAAAAAATTATCGACAGAACATTCACCATACTTAGGATCGTAATTTATTTTATTGTTGAATTGTCCCTTTTTTGATGAAATGCTTGTCAAAAACCTAATCTTTTTTTATTTCGTTGAATTTCTTTTCTCATCAAATCCACCCACGGCATTTTTATCCATAAAGCACAGCACGACATGACATGACAGGTAGGTGTCTGGGCTTGGAGTGTCGACGCTTTCTTAGAATGGATTTTTATTCAACTAGTTTGAAAGAAAAAACTTTTTTCGAGGTTGGGGGCAATAATTAATTAAAAATCTCAGAAAACGGGGGATTATTATTTGATGAAGACACAACGGGCTAGCTAAAATTTAATCTCAGTCTGTTGGGTTAAATTAAAAATTATTCTTATCTACCTAAGAATTAACGCTAGTTTTTAATCCAACCCACAAGCCCATTCTTTTAGACTTACAATTAAATTAGCTCAAGTGTTTTTTAACACGTTTGAGCCGCTTGCGGCGTAGGCTTTTCAAAAACAAACCAAACTGCAAATGTGTTGAATTGTAATTAAAAAAAATTCACTTTAATTTATGCTAGAAGCGCTTGAGAATAAAATATCCTTTTCTCCATGGAATCCAAAGTAATGAATACTTAAGAAGGAATCCTGCCTGAGGGTGATAAAAGTATTACAGAGGCGTTGTCTGTTGAGAAAGAACGGTGGTTTAAAATTCAGATCATAATTAGAAACGAAAGTACGGAAATCCTGAATGGGCTTTGTTTTCTTATTTTTTTGGGTTCATCCATGCAGGCCGGAAAGTGAGAAGGCGTTGTGTCAACCTGCGTTGGTGAAAGTAATAGATATTAAACTTGACAAGGGAAATTATTGAGCTGTAAAAAATCGCCCATACAATTCCTATTCAATACTTATCCAGAAAATCGTTTATCTGTGACATTTCTGTTTCAAGTCTCAAATTGTATAGAAAACTACGATTTTGTCACCTAAGAATTGGACAATGGGCCTTTTATCTTCAAATTCTACAATAGATAAAAAGAGGGTGACAAGAGTTTGTGACTGGATTGCATACGCCCACCCGTCCATTTTTAGGACAAAAGAATTTCGTCATTTCTTTGCATTGTCGGAACTTTTATACAAGAAATTTTCTGAGCCGATTTTCCAATCGAGATAATCATTACACAAAAGACCAAATCATTCAGACTTTTTTCGACCACCATGGGCGAGTCCATTTGATTTGGCTAAAAAAAAGCTCTATCCAAAATTAATCCAGCTATTTTGAACATTTTAAAATCTACGTAACCATTTTGCTCATATTTTTAACATGTGAGAAATAAAACCCGACGGTACATAAAAACAATGAAAGACAAGACTGCCGGCTGGTACTTCTCCATTTATTAAAATTTCTTCGGATTTATGCAAATTACTCAGACCGCCACAGTCACAGTCCGGTGGCTTGAGGTGCAGAATCCAGATTGAGCGTTCCATCTGTTAGTGAGTGTCCAATCGCTTCAACCATTAAAATAATTTTGGTGGTGTTAACTGAGATTGAGTCGATTACCCCAGCTAAAATATTTCGTGCATATATTTATGACTATTTGTATGACTCAATCCTAAAAAGACCCTGTACCTACGCCACTCATACCCACAGATCACACATGGCAACATAATTGGAATTCAAAGAATCATATTGAACCCTTTGTTTGCATTATTCCAACTATTACCCACTTACTTGTTAGACCGAGTTAGGAATAACAAGCTAGTCAGAGAATTTCAGTCCATCTGTACATCGTACATGCCTAAATTCCAAAATCGATTTTGGAAAATATTGTGAAATGGGATGACCCTTTCGTACGTCGTATGTCTGTACGAGTACATATATGATATTTTGATTCCAAGTATAAATCCGGACGTCCTAACATTGTATTTCAATATTGACTCCTTCCTGAGTCCATGTCCAGGATACCCACCCAGACCCGAATCGTTTTGATTTTGAATTACAGGGTGGTACATAACATAATCTAATCACTGACAGATCGAAGAAAAAAATCAGCTATTATTATTTGTAGATACTTTACAAATGCACTAGTACATTTTTGGAAACCCAAATGGGAAAAGTACATATTATGAACCACCCCGTACAATAAATTCTTCACATAGACTTTGATTTACTTTGTGTGTGGGTTGGGCAATGACTGGGAGTGAACTTTGAGTGCTTAATTAAACCTGGTTAAGTCACATTTCCTTGTTCCTTCAATTCCAAGTACATATGGCTATGACGAGAACGGGACATGACAAAATCTAATGTCAATACTCATATACTATAAAAAAAAACCTTGTGTATTGTATGAGGCGAGTCCTGCCGTCGTGTCGAGTCAGTTGAGGTTAGTTCAATTGATTAAATCACAGACTGACGAGTGACGACGACTACGACGATGACTGACCTGACAGATCTACTGCACGATTGCAGTTGTGCAGTTACAACATTTTATTTCCCGGTTCGTTGGCTCTCCTTGTAATAAAGATCAAGGCTATTAAAAGTAAGCCCCATAAAATGGGTCACAGAATGGGACAAATTCAAATTAATTTGAGATTTAGGTACAAATCTAACAACCAAATGCAAACACAACGAGTGTCTGCCTGCGTGGCTTGGTTGACATGTTTTTATTTACAGGGTGGTCTAAATCTATCTCACGTGCAGTATCATGGCCAGACTTTCACTACTTTCTCCATAAACGTAATGGAGAAAGTAGTGAAAGCTCTTCTGTGCCTAAATGTATGAATTGCATTCTAAGTGTATGTAAGACCACCTTGTACATAAAAACGCAATATCTGTCTCTTCACTACTCGCTCACACATTTTTTCCAGTTCGGCTAGCCGTTGTATTTACTTTCTCCATTAGGTTGTGTATGGAGAAATACGATTCGAAGCTAACTAATAGGTACGAAAAGAAAGTGATGACATTTTTTTAAGTACATGTCGTAGAACGCAGACACGTGTATCCTATGTAATACTTTCTTGTGTTTAAAAATTGAATCTTGCATGCATCTGCTCATTGACTACTTTACAATCCAGATACACTTAATAGTATTTGAAGAAAGCAGTCGGAGCAGGTTTCACTGTTTTCTAATGTAAGTGGAACGTGGTTTGAATTATTTTCCATGATATACGTGAAATATATTCACAAACCACGCGCATAAATTGTGAAGTGCGTAGGGGTTATAATTTATAATGCTGTGTAAACGTAAACTGACTCCAGATCAGACTTCCGTATGCGTGTATCATTTTCATTTGAGAGGTTTTTCTCATTTATTTACTTGATCTTACGCCTATCTTGAGTCAGATCTGTTCAGAATTGAATGGGAGTGAGTTTTGTAGTAGTTTTGGCTACTGAATTAAAATGCCTACTGTTTATACTAATTTTCCCTCTAAACCCGTACGCACCCCCCGTACTTACAGCATGTTGCTCGAAACTCTTCTTTTTATTTACTAAATCAGAATTCTCACAGTCGCGATTGCGAATATCTAGTTTCACTGGGTTTCACTACATACAATGAAACATGTACATTTCTTTTTTTACTCTAAAATCGCAAGCCAGTCATACATACAAAAAAAAGTTACGTTACTGAACAGTAGGTTTGGCTTTCAGGAGTCCTTCAATGTGGAATTCCTAAAAAATACTACACAAACTGCCTACGGCGAACACGGAGTTTCTCCAAATGGATGTAATTTCATTTGGAGAAAGTCAGTGTAGAAAGTCAAAAATGTTTTTAGCTTAATGTGCACCGCGTAGTACAAGTAAAGTACACCTATGCGAGCTAACAAGGAAACTCTCTCGGTTCATTCTCTTATTTTTTGCCACACATCGCTAAGGTCTTGCTGCCTTCTATAAAATGCGTGGAAAGTAACCGTATTTGTTTGTACGCTGAGACATACAAAAAAAATTACTCTTGCCCCACCCTGTACACAAGATATGACTTTGAGCCGTCTGAGAACTAAATTACTCGAATAAAATACGTAATTAATGACTGATCAGTTTTGAAAACTCTGTTGTTGCTCCAAACTTGGCAGTCGGATGCAGTGAATCCCTTGCAAGGAGAATCCCACACATTTTTGTTTTAGACAAAATCTGTAGTTTTGCGTAAATGAACTTACTCATGCATAAATCTGTGTAGAATTACAATTGTTCCAGTTTTGAGGACAATACCCAACAGACCTAATTGGGACTATACGCTTACGCTACTGTGATTACTACCGTACACATTTTGCGTAGGTGTACACACATAAAGCTAATTTTTCTTTACCACGTGTACCTGCCCAAGTTTATGGATGGAATGAGGAAGTTTATTTATGATTATGATTGCATTAAACTACAGTAAGATTTGAATAAAAGAAGAATTGAGGATAATACCCTCCTCTGGATGAATAATAATAGGACAGAAAAGTTTTTGAATAATTTCAACCAAGTTCAGGACTACCGGATCAAATTATTGTTCACAAGGGCTCTTCTGACAAGGAAAACATTTTTCGTGAAAAATCATTACTTGCCTTACCGCTTTCGGCAAACATTTTTCTGACTGGAAAATTGACGGACATTACCTAATCGTAGCCAATCAATTTGAAATTACTAAATACTGTGTGGGCGTGGGCGTTTCAACCTGAATTGAATTCTGGTTTTCCTGTCATTTCATTTCAATGCTGATGGGGGGTCGTCACTGGGGAGCATGTCGAATTTAAGTTCTTACTACGTTCTTATTATAAATGTAGCTATTCTGTCAAAGAAAAGTTTTCAGACAAAACTATACATACTTTCGATTTAGGAAACTCAAATTAAGCACTTTTCCTGACTTGCAAAAATAAACTTTTGTCTGGATTTCGACGGCAGACGTTTGTCAAAATCTTCAGCTGTTCTGGTGTGTCTGTCTATAAGGTTCTGTTTGAATATAAATTACATATGTACGGTGTAGATCAAATCGATGTGAGCTTACAATGCTAATTTAAAACAAATTTTTGAAATTGTTACTGAGCCTGCCTAAAGTGTAATATAAACTTAAACTAATTTTGCTCAAATTGAAGGATTTCTTTATATTCGGAGTGATTTAAAATATTTTAATTACAGAGTACCAATATACATGGGGATTTGTACTCAAAATCTCGTTGAACAGGCTCGTCGAAAGTAAGAATGCAAAAACTTAGAACGAAATGGAAAATTAAGTTGTTTTACATCAATTTACATTATACACGTGTGTATATTGTATGAGTAAGAAAGCAAGGGCAAATAAATACTTATCGTAATTCTCTAGGCCATACATACGACGTGAAAACAGGCAAAATGCAATATTTACTTTGACCATTCCATTTCCATTATTATAAATGCGGTTGCACATACAAACAAACAGACACAAAATTCCGGTATCCTGTAGACATATATTACCTACTAAAAATTAATTATAATGACAATAATCATATTAGTGCCAAGTACCATTGAACTCATACACGCACCGCACATTCATTAAGTAATTGTCCCGAACTTGTAAAATGTATATTGTCTGCTTTCCCCACGGTGCGGTGCAGACGCGTGGTCGTGCGTAGGTTAAGTGTACCGGGCGTCCCAAAAATCTCGGTAGTGCAATTTTTAATATCGACAGGATACACACAACCCTATGTAGTTATGTATAGCGTCAATTATTGACAAAGCTTTGGAACACCTTGTCATGAACTTTTACATTTATGTTGAGGTGACTGGAGAAAGTTTGTTTGAGATAGAAGTGATCAATCACCCATACGTAAACGTAATTGTTGTTTCATTCCAGTCGGCCGGCAGTCTACGTACGTATTCTAAAATGAATACTTATCCACTCGCTCACTTTTACCATAACCAACTACTCGATAACTCAATTTAGAAATTAAATTATGGAGAACTTTGTTGACATTGACGGTTGAGTTCGTCAATCGTCACATAATTGTTTTCTTTCATGAGTTGGATTTCATGGGATGGAGAAATGTCTAGAATGTGCTGGAAGTTGGACTGGCGACTGGATGGTTTTAAATGCTACTCTGGTTAGCTGTATGTGATCGAGTATGCCAAAGAGTATAGGTTTTGATCTAAACATAGATTAATTGGGTTGGACGGATTACTAATGTAATCGTAATATTGGACAGACTGACGTACGTACAAGCAAAAGTCAAGTCTCTTTGTCTCGTTATGTTGGGTGTTGTATCTATCTGGTAGACATTAGAGAAATTAAACAGGTCATGTTTTAAAAAAATTCTCGGAAAAGTTCAATAAGTTTTTTCCCAATGTCTGATAGTCTGATCAGCTGAACATTTGTACTCGAATATACTCAGAAATTGATTCACTAATCACAAAACTAATAATGAAGGTGAAAGAATCTCAGGAAGTCAGAAATCTTTGGGACGAAATGTCCCCACGCGATTTCGGCATCGACAAACATCCCAAAAAAGATTGCCGCCTACCTAATATTAAACTATGACAAAATTTCTCAGCAACAATAATATTGGCACTATCACAACAATTAAAACTATTGACAGACAATTACGAGAATTTGGAAAATCATTATTTTTGATGATTCGTCATTACTGACGGTTGAGTAAAGGTAATAATAGTACTTGTTTCAATGTAAAAATATTATTATTTCTACGATTCAATAATAACACAGATTGGTACAACTACGTGAAATTACTACCGTAATATTTGTACATCAGATTACTACCTGCCTTATCTACTCATCTACACTGGGTTTGGAAAGTTTTCCAAGTTTATAATTACTTATGCTTCTTTGCCACCACCGACGAACTTTGATTTACAATACAATTTGCTAGACAATTGAGGTCGAATAGGTTGTGAAGATATCCGTAGTTTATCACCCTGAAGGGTACAGACCTGTGTATCATTCTTATCCAGGTTCGCTTGATTTACCAAAGATGAGATAAGAAAATTTTAGAAATACCCATTAAAAGTTTTCGTACTACCATATTATCGTCTCGTAACTCGTAACAGGTAACTCTCCATATTAGTTGACATTTTCTAAGCATTCAGACAGGATTCAGGTCAGAATTGAATTGACGGATTTAGAATGCAGGCGTAAATCAATATTAAATTGCCCGAGACAGTTTTGATAGACTGATTCAAAAAATTATAAATCGCAATTTTCCCTGGTGTTGACGTGGGCGGGGCGTGTGGGCCTCATTCACAAATATTTAATTCAACGTAACAACGTTACAACTGAACTTTCACCTTCCACTTTTCTTTTTACTACATTTAACAACTTTGACCATTTGAATAATAAAAACCGTGGTTGATTACGAAAGTATTTATGTCATTCTGTCATCCACACGTCAAACCAGAGAAAAATGAATTGTGCCAATTTTCTATTCATTGTTTGTTGGTATTCATGCATGCAAAGCTAATAAATACACTGTAATGTTGGGAATAATAAGACACACACTCTTGACACATACAAAAACTTACAAATTGAAAAATTGCATACATAATAAAATAGTGGGCAAGAGTTAGTTGGACATCACTTTTGATGAATGATTCAATGAAATGCAAAAACTTTGCGAAAAGTTCTGTTCAACATACAAAAGTTTTAATGCCAAGAAAATTACGCTCAATTGAACAACATAGTATTTTCTTTTTCATCGTAAACGTTTTGTAAAGTTACTTTATTCAAGTTAATCGTACACGCCTTCAGACCACGTTCTCTCTCCATCGCATCGTGACAATTTTCTTTTGTACTAAATAAAACATTGTAAAAAGTTTTCTTTTCTCTTGGAATTCTCGTAGAATTACGCCATGGTACTTGTGTACGTAGTATTATGTACAATTTCACACCATGTAAATGAACTACAGTCTACAATTCCTCGGATTCTTGAACTTTCACTACTTTCTTCAATTGGACAATTTGGAAAAAAAATCTCAATGAATAATGTTCGCATATTTTTTTTCCTTTGATTTTTAGTGGACAAGTGAGTCTACGGCCACCAAGGAGTGAGTTGGTCGGTGACATGGCCCATGCACTTCGACTCTACCAACTACAAGAATTGGACCGTATGTATGGGGCAAAAAGTAGACCGAGGTAAGATGTCAAGAATCGGCATCGGCATTCCAAAAATTTTGTGTATTTTCTTAACCAAAGTCTCAATGCACTTTTTGCAAGAAATAAGGGGTTATAACACAATTTTCGGTTTGATTTTTACAGGTTTGGGAAGCGGAGTGGAATAAATCAAGATGAAGTTCCCGTCTTTGGATTCTATGATGCCACTAATAATGTAAATAACATTCCAAAAGTTAATATTTTATTAAATGTAGGTCACGAAGCTGTAGTTGTTGATGTGTCGATGTGCACACAAATTCAGGATACAGTGGAATCTCTATATATCAACCTCTTCTATGTCATACACCTCTCTTAACCGAACAGAATGTCAGGAACGCAAGAACTCCCTTTGTTATTTACACTTCTTTGTTATTCCACCTTCTGTATATTAAACTTTATCTTTATTGGACACATTTTGGTGTACTTTTCGAGTTCGTTATATAGAGAGTCCACTGTATAAAGTTCAATCTTGAAATAACCTTACCGGATTTGAATGTTCAAATAAATAATTAAGCATAATTACGAGTATAATTAACAAAATTCCTTCCAATATTTTTCAGGTTATTCCTGAAGAACATGACCAGGACCAAGAGCAGAGTAACCGAAGATGAAGATCTCTGAAAAGAATTTTTGGAGCCTGAACACATGCAATGCAGATGCCCCGCCTGGAATTAATTTTCTGCTTTAACTGTCCACAAATACAAATATATCACCCTGTTTAGATATAACTTCTAGGATTCGAGTACAGTACATAGCACAGTTCCTTAGAAATAGTGAGTAAAGTAAACTGTCGAAGCAATCCAGATATTTTACAAAATCAAATGAATCCGTTTCCGTGATGGGATAGTACTACCAAAAATATGTATGTTTATTTGTGAAAAATGTGCATGTCATGTAAAATGTGGCGTCTTCGGCCTGTCTTCAATAGTCTTTGTTATTATTACGTACTGTTTCATCATTGATTACCATTGAAATTGATCTATAGATCTCATCTCAGTCGTAAAATTTGTTTTAGAATTTTTTGTAGCCTGTATTTTTGCTCCATATTTTTAAGTATGTACTTTAGATGTCCACTTCTGCAACTGTAAAATGTTAATAAAAGTACTTTTAAGTATTGCTATATGAGTTGGGTAGAGGTTGAATTCGTCAGAGTCAATACTTGTGTTTGTGTTTAACCAATAAATAAAAATTGCCAGTTTGTTGTAAATAACCAGTAATAGTTGGTTGTCTGTATAACTCAAGACATATTCCAAAATTTGTGGGTTATCTAATCTTAAAAATAGCATGAATCGAAAAATGGTCGGTCTAAATGCTTTGACTATTCAAGAATTCCGCCTTTGGAAATCATGCAACTTCAAAAAAGTGTACATAAAGACTGCCATCTTACAAATGATAATATTTATTCAGTTTTTGGAACTATATTTTCACAGGAAGAAACAGCTAATGTAATACAAAATCAGTGTTGCAATTTTACTTACATTAAGTTTTACAGTTTGCCAATTTATAATTTAGTAGACGCGGACTAAGTAACTATACGCCTTTACAAATTCATGTAGCCTGGATACAATATATTTTGATTTAGTAGGTCAGGTTTCAATGAGACAAATTTTATTGAAAATTCCAAAAAATGTGTCAATTTAGAGTTCGTTATGAAGGACTAT
>JAQGCB010001794.1:0-13233 GCA_034698835.1 Protaphorura tricampata
CTACAAATTATTATTCCCCATTAATATCACTACAAAATATATTTTTTCCAAAACTTTTGTCATCGCGGTTACAGAGTTATAATCGTTCAACTGAAAGTAGTACCAGGGGCGGCAATATATATTTTATACACTGTAAGTTTGTTTGTAGCTGCAGACGGATGACCTAATGTGCACAATTTGACCTTGACGAATTTGTGGGGAATTCTGCTTTCTTTCCATTCATAGAAATGGCATCACAATTCTACAATGCAATGGCCCTTGGTGTTTATTCGAAATGTTTTTATCTTGATATTGCTTTTTTTACAAAGAATTCCCACGCATTCTAGCTAGGTTGTTACATGACATTGGATTTCCTGTCTAAATAATAAAAATATGTTATTTGTACACGTTATGTAAGCGTCCGTAACTATTCGGACCATACCAGAGAGGGGCTCTCGTTCGTTACCAGAAACCGGGCGGGTTGCCTAAGTTAGCCATAATATGCCGGAAGGAAACTTATGCCAAGTTACACGCCGATGACTAAAATAAGTGAGAATATAAAATCTGATGACAATCGTTCCAGCAAGAAGCGTTACTTTGTCAAATTCCACACCTATGAGTAATTAAATTAATCATTCAATCTACACAACAATTTAAAAGTAGGAAAATCAACTCAACATGATGAACAATGTGGAATATTTCCATGAATCGTCTTATTATTGTGATACATGCATGATCAAATCTCAGAATAACAATACGCATGAGTTATCAAGGTAAACGAGGAGAGAAGATGAGCAAGAGCAAGGATTCACATTCATTCAATTATAATTATTCCACAAGGAACCATTTTCATATGTTAATTCAAATCTAGTTGATTGTTCAGAATTAGTCACCTAAAATACATACCTAACAAAAATTTCTAACAATCTAGATTTTATGTAAAAAGTAGCTCCCTTCTAAGATCTAAACCAACCTGATTATATGTTGATTCTAAAACGTAACCTCTTCAAGGTCCTCTATTCCACACATATATTATATTATGATGCTGGCATTGACATTGATTTTTCTTATGGAAGTTTACAGTGCATAGGTACATTATATTATGCAACTGCGACTTTGTCATAATAAATTAACGTTATTGAGTCACCCTCTCAAAATGCGCACTCCACTGGTATAGCCAGGACTCCAATCTTGTTTAATGTCGTGTAATGTCATAATTGCAATTATTAAGTTGATAAATTGGACGAGTCATCACATTTATTTGAATGTATGCATGCCAATTTACGACAATTTGACAGCTGAATGAGACAATTAATTAATCCAGAATTGTGTTCTCGCATAAGAATAAAGGCAAGGATTGATTTGTAATATTTGTCATAGTTTCACTTTCTACGTAATGAAAAATCATTTTTGATTATCGTAATTTTGTCCAAGTGTCCGAAAAGTAGGATGATGTCCATCAGTAATGAAATCTGCCACACCACGGCCGCACCCAGTACATACATTATATGTATATGTTCATATTTTGAACACTCAACAACACAAAATCAAACTAAATTAAATAATGCAGATTTTTTGTTACCAAACTCAAGAATTGTAATAAATTTATAACATACATAATGCACTTCCCTTAATTCGTGCATACAAAACGTAAATCTAAGTTTGCATATTAAAGATTTTTTATCTTCAGGCATAATTTAACTCATTACACAATTAATTCTTGAGGTGTAATTTAATGAGGATGATCATAAATATATTGTTCAATAATAAACCATGCAACTCTTTTGGTATGAAGGCAGGACTGAAGTTCAAGGTGATCGTCTAGGTAGGTTTAATTAATGGCAAAGGTAACTCATCACATTCAAACCAGTTTTACCAAGATGAGAATTTCTACTAGCCTTACAGCTTATGCACCTTTTATTCTATTCCATTCCACTTCCACGTGTGTGTCACCCTACCCTACTGGTATAATATTCAATTGTTTCAATTGTTGTAAACCACCGAACTAACCCATACTACCAGTACCAGCATATATTTTGCTATTACTACATAGTTGGCGGTTGGCGGTCGGTGGAAAACAGAAAGGATGTTTCATAATGAACAGCAAAAAAGGATTAACAAAAAATTATCTCCATGTATCTGACAAGGGAATTGTCCTAGGTGTCAATTTTTTGCTTAAAGTTATTGCGTAATGTCTTCAGATACGTTTATTGGCAATGCTATGCTTATATGCTTGTTGAGTGCCTTAAATTTCAGACACATTTCACAAGGAATTTGTGAATAGCCTTGCATTCTGCGCTACCTCAAATCAAGATGCATCTGATTATATAGAAAATTTGTTACAAAAGATATACTTGAAGAATTTCCCTCGTAAGAGACTCAACCAGAACTAGAAAAATATGAGGAGAGCTCGAGGTCATATGAAAATTACAACCTGTCCAGCCACTTCATGACGAGATTTACCAAGACGTAATCTAATGTAGCCATTTATTAGTCAAAAGTCTACCAAAGAGTTTGGAAGTCCGTCTGTGTCTTATTTTATTCTGTCAAAATGTTAAAATTTTTAGCTTTATTCGCCCTTTGCACATTGTGTAGTGGGCAAGGGAATCCTTCATCTGGTGGATACACACATCCAGTCAAAATCTCTGAATTTGCAAAATATGTCAATGAAAGTGAAGCAATCATTATGACAGAATTCAAGAGTCTCGGGGCTCCAGAGAGGCCATTGAAACCATGGGAAGCGTCTAAAATACCAGAAAATCTTGTCAAGCACAGGTATCATTCTGGTGAGGATGTCCTTTTGACCTATGACGCCACTAGAGTCATTTTGGAAGCATTACCAAATCAACCACACTCAGATTTTATTGCTGCTAATTGGGTGGACAGTTATGATCATCCAAGGAGATTCATTGGAACTCAATGTCCAATGAATACAACAGCGAATGATTTCTGGAGAATGGTTTGGCAAGTCGGAGCACCACAAGTCGTCAATTTGGCCAGTCCTCATGACATGGAGAAAGTGAGCCGATATTATATTAATTTTAGTAAATGCGAAAGATCACTTGTTGGAAAATTCATTTTAGATACCGCAGACATTATTGCTTCAAAAAGTCAAAAATGATGATGGTGTCGGTAATTGATCCCATGGCTTTCATTTCTAGACTAGAAGAGATTTTGAAACAAAATCTTTGATTTTGTTTTTGAATTTAAAACAGCAACGCATTTACGTGTAAGCTGGTGTATGTTAACCAATTGTGTATATTTCTTAGTCCAATATACGCGGTGGGCCAGAAGTAACCGTTTTATTGCACACTGAAGCATACAAACAGAAACGGTTACCTTTGCCACACCGTGTATATGGCCCAAAAGTGTAAATACATACAAGAGACACAAAGGAATTTATATTGAACATAATTGAAGCAATGAGACATACACAATGCATAAATTCAAAATACACAAATGATCGTATAAGAGATAATATTACACATTCTGAAGCCTTAACAGTAGATGCAGAGATTTTCTCATCTTACAAGTCGATAGATATAAAAATTATGTACTTTTCTTTTCAGGGAAAATGCTTCAAGTATTTCCCAGACAAGGATGAGCAATTTGGTGATATCAAAATCAAATTTGTTAACAAGGAGGAGCAAACTGATGTTCATGTCCGAAATCTTAAACTTGAGAAGGTGAGTTATTCTGCAAATTAATAAAACCTGTTGTTTTCAGCAAGAGCCCGTAATGTTTCAAATAAAATATCACCGCGGGCTTTCCATTGTAAATCGCCCTGATCTGTGACTTTTAACACTGAAAAGCTCGACCAATTTTAGGGATTCCTTCCGGCAAAATTAAGATTTATATATTTGTTAGAAATTACTACTAAAATCTTTGTGACGAATATTTATTGTGTCATTTAGAACGGAGAGGAGCGAAAATTGACTCATCTTCATTTCCAATCATGGCCTGATTTGGGAACTCCAAAAGACCCAGCTCAACTTTGGAACTTGATCAAGAGATATCGCACAGACAAACTTCACTCTACAACGAAGCCATTAGTCGTCCATTGCGTGGGTGGAGTTGGCCGAACAGGGACATTCCTTTTGACAGACTCAATGATCGATATGAGCAAAAAGGAAGACTATTTGGACTTTTTCAAACATCTTGTCACAATTCGAAACCAAAGAGTTAGCATGGTTGAAAAAGCAGAACAATACCTTTACTCCCATAAAACTGTCCTTGAAGCCCTCAACGGTGGACAGATTGTACAAACATCATTGATCATGACATTTGCATCAACACTCTACATGATCTACAGAAATTTAGCTTAATAATTTGACAAAGTCAAATTAATACAAAAGTACACGCCATCCAGAAATAGCATTTCAAATTTTTTTGCTTTATTTTACAGGAAAATTTTTGTTTTCGTTCTTATTCTCTCTGTCGTCCAATAGGAATAATCACTAAACCCATTAGAAATTTTAATCGTTGATTTTCATTATGTCATAAACTTACATTGCCATATTACACAACTAATCCTGTCAAAATATTTTGAAAATAAAATTGTGTATGTAAAATTGGATTGGCGTCTAGTGGCCGATTGCTCGATTTGTAGCAAAATTGAAATCAAATCCACGAGCATGCGACGTTTATTTTTTTTGCAAAGGTCACTCTTGGCATATATGACGCTTAAACTGGTCCATCAAATCACAAGTCACAAGTTCAAGAAATCATTCCATATTTTTTTAGCCTATAGCCACAACATGTATGCTAAGATTGGAAACAAAACAAGTGCGATGTTCCGGTTTCACACAGGGTGGTTCAGAAAATAAACCTATCTCGCTTTTACCATGAACCGGTAAATTGAACAATACGAGTGTTGAAGGTATACAGAGATTATTCTGGATGACCCTATTATACTATTCCAGATTACATAATCTTAATAGAATAATGATGTAATACGTAATAGTCTACTATCAGTTATTCCCCAAATCGCCAACTCATATTAGCACCCTCGTTTGTATATACGGTGAGCGGGTGTCGGAAACGGAAGATAAAGGATGAACAACAAGCACCTCAATATGATCAACAAAAAATTCTACGAACTGACGAGGGAGGTGAAAAAGATGTTAACAAAGAAAAAGATCACCTGGAAATTAAAAAATGCAAATATGTAAAGTACAGAGCGCGGCGTGAGCTCATGCCTGTAAATACATCGCATTGCAGATTGATACTTGAGAAAACTCCCTTGTCTGACGTCTAATTGTACTCAAAACAAATCTGCAAAAATATAAGGAGCGGTGACGCGACGGAGCGCCCGAGGTCATGTGAAGATTACATTGTAATTTCCATTCTGTCCAGACATCCCATGATTCAGCAGAGGTGTAATGTAATTCAATCCCTTTATTAGTCAAAAGCTTGCCAAATAGTTCGAACGTGTCTGTCAAAATGCTGAGATTTTTAATATTATTGTTTCTGTACACCACTACGTGTAGTGGACAAGGAAATAATCCCAGTCTCACTGTTGATTTTTCCCATCCTATAAAAATCTCTGAATTTGAGAAATATGTCAACGAGAGTGAAGGAATTATTGTGTCAGAATTCAAGAGTCTCGGTGCACCTGAAAAACCATTGAAACCATGGAAGGAATCTGAAATACCAGAGAATCTTGTCAAACACAGGTATCATTCAGGCTCGGATGTCCTTTTGACCTATGATGCCACTAGAGTCATATTGGAAGCATTACCAGGTGTACCACACTCAGATTTTATTGCTGCGAATTGGGTGGACAGTTATGATCATCCAAGGAGATTCATTGGAACTCAATGTCCAATGAATACAACAGCGAATGATTTTTGGAGAATGGTTTGGCAAGTCGAAGCACCACAAATCATTAATTTGGCCAGTCCTCATGACATGGAGAAAGTGAGTGCGGTTTATAGTATAGTTAAAGAAAAGCACATAAAAAGATATGCAAAAATTTCAAAAATAACATTAGAAATTATGGCACAATTTAATTATTCCTTAATGAGAATTTTGTATAATTTTTCTTCATAGGGCAAATGCTTCAAATATTTTCCAGATGAGGATCAACAGTTTGGTGATATCAAAATTAAATTTGTTAGGAAAGTGGAAGTGCCTGATGTCCACGCCCGAACTCTTATTATTGAAAAGGTGAGCAATTGCGAGAAGATTTCATGTTCGTCGATTTATATGTAAAATATAAAAAAAAATTCAGCTGATTAATTTCGAATTTCATCTGTTCTACAGGGAGAAGGATCCGAGAGACAAAGTAGAGAATTGACCCATCTCCATTTCCAATCATGGCCTGATTTGGGTACCCCAAAAGATCCCACTCAACTTTGGAATTTGATCCACAGATACCGTACAGACAAACTTCACTCTACAACGAAACCATTAGTCGTTCATTGCGTGGGTGGAGTTGGCCGAACAGGGACATTCCTTTTGACAGACTCCATGATCGATATGAGCAAAAAGGAAGATAATTTGGATTTTTTTAAACATCTCGTCACAATTCGAACTCAAAGAATCAGCATGGTTGAAAAACCAGAACAATACCTGTACTCGCATAAAACAGTACTTGAAGCCTTAAAGAGCAGTGGACAGATTGTACACATTTCATTGATAACAACATTTTTATCTACACTTTTTATGATGTACAGTTTGGGTTGAATTACCAATGTGGTGTAATTATGCCTAAAATATTTAACATCTATCTATAAATACTCGCCATAGCAAATAGACGTGCTTTTCCTCATAATTGTATTGTAGAATTGTATAGAAAATTGATGTGAAAAAAAATTGCATGCATATAATATTAGCCAGAAAGCATAAATTAAATTAGCCATCGGTACTAATAGACCGTTAAATATTGACGTTTGAAAATAATACTACGTAATGGTTATAAATATTAGTATTAACTCAATCGGGTATTGACTTCTAGAGTAATGCAGGTAAATTCATGTTAGTATTTATCAGGAAAAAATTTCAATTCATGGAATTATACATACACTACATTAGTAAACTGGTTCAGTAGTTGATAAGTAACACTAATTACTCATATACCAAGCAGCACCAGCATTTTTATCTTTTCAACATAACTAACACCTGGATGTAGTAGCTAAATGAGTTCTAGCTAACAATCCAGGTGTTGTGCTGTAATGTCGTAGTTCAAATTATGCATTGCACACTCATTGCACTGCACGGCACGACAAGCACGAACTAACCATCAATAGTTAATAGTTCCTGAAAATATCTCAACCATAACATTATTATAGTTACGTTCCTTCGTTCCAGAGGGTAAACAGAATATCCAGAAAATAATTGGCCGACGTGATCAGTAAAGAAGGTTAGTTCAAAATTTTGATTTTTATTGCTACGTTTTATGGTTTTTGGTTTATTTTTAAAAGCAACTCAGAAATTCACGCCACCCGAGCAAAGTCGTGTCCGATTTATTCGCCCTAAATAAAATTTTAGTTCGCCCTTCAGAAATATTTTAATTGACGACGAAACCGATAGACGCACACAATACATATTTCTGACCAGGATAAATTGAAATGACTAATTGTGGACGCTCCAGTGTGAATTAAAAAGGTGTACGTGTTAAGTGGATTGATTGTAATTGTAATTAACTGACTCCTTTGTAACCTGATCGTTAGAATTATATGCACATTTTAATGGCTCCAAAAACTGAATCTCCTGATTTACAAAAGTGTAAATTTTTCGAAGGGATCTGGACTGGAAGATCACCTGTGCACAGAAATTCATACATTGTAGTGAAGCACTACATGTGTATTCAGTTTTTTTTCTATTTCCTAATAATTTGGAATTATTTCCATAGAATTGCTATAACTTGAGTTTTTACTGCCAATGTTTATTTTGGAAATGTATCTGAATCCCGAATCTCATTATGTATAAAGGTAATTGCCTGATTACCACTAATAATCCCAGATAACGTAATGTAAATATGGCACTGCATGGTGGGTGGGCAGGACAACATAGGGCGGCCAAGTTAGTCCGTTCATAGACAACATTGTTATATGGTCTTTAAAATTTTCCTAGGGTTTGGGTTGATCACACAATACCTGACCATAATTATTTTGAACCACCCTGTCGTTCTTGTACAGTTCTCACTTGTACAGTACATACGAGTACTTTTAACACGAATATTAAGGCATTTACCAAATACGAAATTGCGCATCATTTTTATGTTATCATGGAATCATTTGTGTCGCAGAAAAATACAACCTTAACCAAGGCATTCCGTATATTCGCAAATTGGCTTGCTTCCTTAATTGTAAAAACATTTCTGGTCACAAACATACATGGTCTGCTATGATACTCACGATTAAGAAACTGGATGAGCAAGCGGCCAGCGCAGCGCATAAAAAAACTTCGTATTAAGTTTAACTACATAGCTTCTCCCATGTCAAAATAGTTTTAATTGCTTTAAATTTGTTCAGAGAATTGAATTGTGAAACTACGTACAATGTACAGGGTGGTTCAAGCCGTCGTCATACAGAGCCAAAACTGGGCATAGTACTACGTAGTTCGAGTGGCAGGTTGGCTTAGTCGTCTGCTTCTGGACTACCCTGTAAACTTAATTTTATTTAGTAGTCAAAAGGCGTGACGTACTCATATACACCTACTAATAAATCATATTATGATATTCCTATTAATTGCAAAAGAAAAAAAACAGAAAGAGGAAACTAAAACAAGGTTATAAAGGTTGAGAATTACAAGTCGCAATGATAATATTGCACTGCAGTTTCCACTAAGGAGTATTTATATAGAAATGTATGTTCTTGTAATTATTATCCTTTAACACCTCTAACTCTACAATATAGTCACATGTACGTAGACGTACAGAGTACACTGAAATAAATGAGCATAATTTCTCATTCCTTTCAATAACGTTAATGTACTTTATATCAAGTGTGCGAATAAATATAGGTACAGTACAGGGTGGACAAGAGTACATAGAAATCGGACGGACGCCGTAAGTACAAGTACAAGTACAAGCGCAAGTGTTTGTACTGCTCTAGCTTAATTAATTGAATCGAATTGAACAATTACTGAGCTGTTTCACATGCAAAAGTAGTTAGTATTTCCAAGAAATCATTGCCATTTCTCAGAAATCAGCAATTAGTAATTGAAAATCCTGTACAGGGCGTACCATGTATTCGTACCATGTAAGGTAGAGTCATTCTTCACTCATTTGGCCAGAGAATTCCAATTCCAGTACAGAAAATCTCCTTAAAGCAATACGTCGAACTTATTCCATGAGGTGCGTGCTGGGTTCAATTCCTACCGGCACCGTCTAAGTTCTTAATCCCTTCTTTCTATATGACTAATCTTGGCAGGACAGGGTTAATTAATTAGTCCTGAAATATTTAGAGTTCATATTCAAATAATGTGCAAGCCAATTGTCAGTAAAACTCCGCACGCTGTCGAAATCCTTATAAAGTATACGTATACGAACCGATTTTTGGCCCCTTGGCCCTTGGATTTTCTCTGACCCACCCTGTACCAAACCTACAATTATTACAACTAATAAACCTTAATGGGTATTTTATTTTTATTTATAGGTATCATTGGAGTGAATACATAAGCGACGGACGAACGAATACGAAGGATATCCACTCTGACTCTGACTTGTGTGACTTTTACTGTGTATTTTATTTATCCATGTCCTCGTCCGTCGTCCGCTGTCCGTTTTTAGTCCTCGACAAGTGAAATGTACTAGTACTAATCGTAATCACTCATAAGAAGAACAAGACGAAAAAAAAATTACGAGGAAAGTGTGGTCACCCTGCCTATACCCCCGACGAACGAATGACGTCAAAAGAAACTACTACATTAATATAAATATACATACAGTTAGCATATAATGAATGATAGGAACACTAAATAAAATTTAATACTGGACTTGGACGGACTACTTCTTCCTCCAGTCTAAAATAATATTTATATGTATTTAGTACTGAACGAAAACTCCATCCAGTAAAGTCCAAATAGTCGTGCGTCTTTAATTTTATGGGCTGAAACCATTCGGTGGTTTTTTGGTCAATTTTTTCTAAAAATTTGTACTATTTAATTTATTTTCATTTTGTAAAGTAAAACAGACTAGACTTATGTGTTGTAAAATGATTTCAAGACTTTCAACATTCCTCTTCGGCTCCCCAGACGCTAAATACACAAACCCTGTCCAAGTATGTAAATTTGGGGAGTACGTTGAGAAGGGTGTGAGGAAAGGATACCTTCAAGCAGAATTTGATATGTTGAATCCAACGGATAAACAATTGAAGTCTTGGGACTACGCGAAAATTCCAGAGAATCGTGTCAGACATCGATACTACAGAGAACCCGACAGTCTCCTCACGTATGATCACACGAGGGTTGTTTTAGACAAAATTCCTGGAGAAGAACATTCGGATTTTATAGCTGCTAATTGGATTGATGGGTACAACAGTCCTGGGCGCTACATTGGAACACAGTGTCCAACATTTGGAACAACGAATGATTTCTATAGAATGGTTTGGCAGTATGGAGTTCAACAGATCGTCAATTTGACAAGTCCTTTTGATATGGAAATGGTATGCTCATAATTCTTACAATAATAATCATTATTATTTAAAGTCTGGAATAAATGTAAAATATTTGGTCAAGGTAAACCATACTGAAATCCGTTAGAACATCCAAAGTCCTGTGAGCCCTTGAAATTGACCCTTGTCTTTTCAAATCTTTGTTAAAATATTGGGTTTTCCTCTCAATTTCTTGAATTATTCTGCGTGCCATTCAGGGTTATAGTATGAGTTTTTTTTAGCCCTACCAGTATCGTGACAATCCAAATTATTCGGAACACGACTGACATCAAGTTTTTTTTGACAGGAACGAAAACGAACATTTCCATCAATCTTTTATATTCGATTTTCAAAAGAACCCAATCGTTAACCCTGAGAATTCGGGAAACTCTCAATTTTTGTGTAAAACCTTCTAACGATGACCTTTGACCTTTGCTATGAAGTAAAATGTGTATGTTTATTTCAAATCGGTGCCATCTCCTAGAATAACCTAAATGAAATGAGTGGGCTCTCCGCTCAGACTTCTATTCGTTCCTGAATTATCAAGACAGTTCAAAAATAAATAATGGCTCATAATGACCATTGAACTTCTAATATTTTGGACATCACAATTCATAATTCTTCATTTGAACATGAGTAGTAATGAGGCAGGACGGGAACTCATCATAATCATGCCCTAGCGACGTAACAACAGCTGCTACTTCTACGTACTATACTTATTAATAGTTTTGATATCGTGTTTTATTTTTTTCAGGGAAAATGCTTCAAATATTTTCCGGACGAAGAGGCTACCTATTGTGATATTCAAGTGAAGTTGATTGGGATTGAGGAAACCAAAGACATTGTAATACGTAAATACCAGTTGAACAAGGTACAGTGAATATACCAAATGCAATCATAAGTTAACATTGCAAATGTAATTTCATTAAAATTAACCGACTTTGTGTTTTTTTATTTTTCCTCTTGTTTCTTTCTTACCACGACTTTTCTGAGAACAGGAAAAAGAAACTCGACTTCTGACGCATTTTCATTACAGGACGTGGCCTGACCACGAAGTCCCAGAACACCCACAACATCTCCTCAACATTATTAACAAATGTCGCTCCGATGAATTGTACACAACTGAAAAACCTATTTTAGTTCATTGTGTTGCAGGTATGATAATTTATTCAATATACTGTATTATACATATAACAGGGTGGTCCAAAAAATGAGCACATGGTTGAATAACCTTAGCCCTGGAATCCGCAATGATAAAGCGCGAAGCCGGAATATAAAATGCTGAGAGTTGACCCGAAAATGAAGAGCGGGTTTGTTTTTGTTGCAAAAAAAAGACATTCCAAGCGCTACTCTGGTACCTTTGGACCCGGACATAACGTCAAATGGCAAAATTATTCTAAGCTATCGTCTGAAAATAAGTGGTCATTATAATTACGATACGACCTGTGTGAATTGAAGTCACAGTCACAAGTTGATACTTCGATCACACTAAATAATAATGTGTTATCTTTTAAATTTGTAGGTGTGGGACGGACAGGAACATATATTTTGGCGGACTCAATGTTAGAAATGTCAAGGAATGAAGAGTATGTAGATTTCTTGAGACATCTTTGGAAAATTCGTAATCAACGAATCAATATGGTCGCAAGGCCAGAACAATACATATGTGCTCATCATGCCATCGCTGTAGCCCAAAAGTCTCGAAAATAAAATGATATTATTTATAAACGTCTTTCTATTTCGTCTCAGACTTGAACAGATCATAGGGAAGCTTAATTTCAAATTAATTGCACCCCGAAGGTAAACTACGGAAGGAGGGACGATGGAGTGAATGTGAATGCTATTACTGTATTTATTTAAAAAAATGCATTCTAGCATTTCAATAAGTAAAGGTCATTAAATAATATTTTTCGTAGAGATGATTAATCGTTCAAAAATGTTTAAAGTGCCAATCATAGGGGTTATGACGCAGAGATAGGTCCTTTAGCATATTAAAGTACGATACAACTGTTAAGTGGTAGTACCGAGATAGTACAAGACAAACCCGACGGGTCAAATAACTTATGTATGGGCAGGCGTTCTTCATTCGAGTATGACAGGTTAATGGAATAATAGGCTTTACTCCATTTAATTTTAATTTAAGTTGCCACGACACAAATTCATATAATTAACTACGAATAAGCTTTAGATCATTGCCTACTGGTCAACATGCCACTCCCCAATTGTCCTAGCTATAAAATCAAGATGTGCTGTTAATCGAGTAAATGCATAGCCTTTGCTACAATCACCAAATGACATAATCCCAAGGAGGACATTAGGTTCAGTTGTGAGGCAATTCGAATCAGGCTCAACGGTTTGACTAGATCCAGGTTTTCTGCTCAGGCCGTTCGCCGTAACTTTACCGTTTTCTCCAAGATTACTATTAGGGTTATGCATGCCTTCTGGAAGTTCTTTAAGAAATTCTTCTTCTTCCTCACATTCTTCTTCCTCCTCCTCCTCTTCTTCTTCTTCCTCCTCCTCTTCCTCTTCTTCTTCCTCACATTCTTCTTCTGCCTCCTCCTCTTCTTCTTCCTCACATTCTTCTTCTGCCTCCTCCTCTTCTTCTTCCTCCTCCTCTTCTTCTCCTTCTTCCTCACATTCTTCTTCTTCCTCCTCT
>JAQGCB010001795.1:0-13231 GCA_034698835.1 Protaphorura tricampata
TTGCAAACAACATAGTTACGGCTATTTGTTACACAACTAATTTTCATGAGATTTCCACTCCACACCCACTACCACTTATCTGAGATGGTATATTTTGTTTTAATAGAAAGATACTAAAGGAAGGTGAATGATTCGTGAATACATGTACGAAAAATGTCAGAAATAAAATATTATATTCATAAATACTCGGTCGCCCTTCTGATACAGCCAGGCACGGGATGGATTACATCCTAGTTATTTTTTTTTGTAAAATTTTTGATGAATTTTAAAGTAATTTGGTCAATTATGCTGGATATATATTTTTCTAAATACTGTAATTTTTTCTTTACAAAACTCCAAGTCTTAAGATTTCGAAAATATCTGACTAAGAAAATATTGACGAATTGAAGGTCTTGTACTTTGTCTAACCTTGTACTAAATGCTAGATTAATAATTACAGTCTCTGTGTTAGCTACTGATGCAGATTTAATACTGCAGACTGCAATGCAATCATGCTAAATCAGTATTAGGTGGTGTGATACTAATTCTAAAGAGCATGGGAAGTTTGGGTGATGTCGATGTGGAGTAAGTACATTGAATGATTTCCCCATGGAATTAATGCTTTGAACAATTTGCGAATTTGCGAATGAAGTGTTCTGTCAGTCTTGACACTACTGACCGTATCATGTCATGCCTTGCCATGCCATGCCATGCCATGCCATGCCAATGGTACAACACGGCTTTACCATCTGACAGTCCATTTTTGCCAATGAATCTAACTAATGCTAATGTTTCTGTTTTTTTTCTGTATTAAACTTAACACCCGACATGAGGGGAAAACGTAGAAAAATGTTTTGCATGCGGGATTGGAGTGATTCTCCTCGTGTTAAGTCAATGCTTTTGATATTGTTTGCAGTGTAGGAGATTTTGATGAGTCCTTTTTCTCATATATAATGGATTCCCAACTGACCGTTCTGTCTCTTTAACTTTACCTTCGCTCCAAGCAACGATTCAAGGAAAAAGTTCGGAAAACCGGCAGGACCGATTCCCCGATACTAACTAACTACGCTACTACACTAACCAAAAACTAAACCAAGGATTAAACTGAACTGGAAAAAATATTCAACAACGCAGACCCACTATTGTTGTGAATAACAGAATCCACAGAACCAAACCAAGTTACCAAAAAATCTTAAGAAAATCATTTGAGTGAAATTAATCACCCACACACTACTACAAGTCAATTATTTATCATCAACGTTATTGAACACATCAAAGGTATGTCAAAATTAATTAAAAATTATAAAAATTGTATTAAGATTTTCTCATCCCACATAGCCCCGAATTTCTAGCAATCCAACTTTATAAATGTTTTCTGTTAAAATTTGATACCTTAAATTGGAAGTTTCTTCCAAATATTACATTCAAAAATGTGGATTTTTAATTTTAAAGTTCTAAGTATTGAATTTTGTCCTTAAATTAATTCAAATCAGTCCTGGGTTAATTTTTTTTAGTACATTTTTAATTTTTCAAATTCGTTTTAATTTAATTCGACAAGACATAAATTAATCTGCGTTTTACCAATTTTTGGGTGATTATCTTAAATATTTCCGGTACATATTATTCTGAATATCAAAGTATTTACATGACCATGACATTGATTTGAAAAATATTTAGAACATTTCATTGGGGTAAAGTGTATAGGATTTATTTAATGGGTTGTTTGGTGACATTTGCATCTAGTCCTATTTGTTATTGTTTTGAAATTTTGGAAGAAAGGGCCTTGAATTATTGTACGCTATTGTTTACCCGAGTTGGCAATATGCCAATAACCCGGGTAGTATTGCACCCGCCATGGTACAACAATGGTTGAACTTAAATTAATAAGCTACGAGTCAGAGCTTTATTTACACTTTTTCTTAAAATTTCATTTAAACCCTATTGTTTACTTTTACCAAAGTTTCAAAACATTTCATTTAGTTGACTATTTATATGCCATTTATTTACGGCTGACCTGCTGACCATGCAAAATTCATAGGTTTGTCATTTGAATGAACGCACGCCATAGCCAAGATAATGAGAACAAAATATCGGAAATGTTTGCACTGTAGTTAATAATTTTAACATTCAAAGCATTCGCATAAGTTAACATTAGGAGTAGTAGTAATATTTTATCAACACGCGTGAATCATGAGGCGGTTGTTGTGTCGTGGATTTTACCATTACCTTTCCGCAATTGTGTTCTTCTACTATAGTAGTAGTATCCTTACGTGTGCAAATTAAATACACGTTTTACCTGCAATGGGATTGTACAAAAAAGATCACGCCACATTTTTTGACTCAGTCCCGTCGTCAGTTCAGTCAGTTCCTTCGAGAGAAAACAAATGTGAGTCAACGACAACGAGGAACTCCACCGCACCACATTTTAACACTCAGGTCATGCGAAATGCGAATCTGAATAGGAAAAAAACTATGCAGCTGATTCTAATACTAACGCAACGTAGAATTCCCATAGGGCATACATGCGAATGCGAATACAATTAGAAATTAGGCGTCTGGTTTATGTCTCTGAGCATTTTTTGAAAAATCTTTCTTGAATTTCTAAGATTTTCAAAACAAGAGCGAGAATTCGTGCAAAATCGTAAAAGTTAAATGCGTTGTTAGGAAATGTACCAGAATTTAATTGACCCTACAGATCATATGAGTCATTCATTCTATTCCAACTCTGGCGGATTTTATAGAGAAGTGCAATGGAATAGCTAGACAAATTATAGTTGAATTACCAAAAACATCGTCTAAATAATTAACTAGACTTATTTTGAAATTTTCAACTCTATCCAGTTTAATCTGGTCAGAATGATCTCAACTGCAAGGTCTAACTTTAATTAATCAAATCCCACGTGTACGAATAATAGGAAAATTTCGTAATGAGTCGTCAATTCATTCATGCACGTCATCTGCGCTTCAAAATCTCGCCCTGGCCTTCATCTCTTGACCTTATTGCACATAAGCAGATTTAACTGCGATTTTTTTTATAATAAATAAATTCACCCGCATGCTAAATGCGTCTCTCGTGTCAAGGATGACAGAATTTTTTTACATTTCGATAGAGTTGTACAATTTTTAAGCAAGGCGAAAAGCACGGAAGTAATTATTCTAATCTTCTTAATATTACGCAACCGATGCAATCTTTGCAAGTACATTTTAAAAAAAGAGGGTACAAAATATGATGCCCATTTATTCTAATCTGAGGTCGTCTCGAGCACTACTAATAGATAAGGATTTGGTTTGTTTTGATTATAAAGCCACTTAGACTGTACTTAGCACGAAGGTACGAGAACAAGACTCACGGTTGTCAGACATGTCACGTGTAATTCTGATAATTTTATAAGCCAAAATCAGCAGAACTCGACTTACCTTGACACTGAACTCTTACGAGTCACTACTACATGTGGGTACAAGGCTAAACTTGCATTTCATTAATAGAAGGCAAGGTCAAATCAAGCGACTAAACCACAAGCCATGGTCACCAACTAAATCATTCCTTATATAAAATTGTGTCACCCCATGCAAAGTTAATTCAAACAATTTCCCTAGTCTGTTTGACTATTTTCTGTTAAAAGTAGCCGCTTTACATATGAGGCAATCCTAAGCAATTTAATTTTTTTTAAAAATATTAATTTTGTCTTCCTCATAAATTGTGCAATATTCTAGGGTACAGACTCAAGTACAAATCCAAGTGCAATGCAAATGCATGTGTTTGTACTAGTTGATTGGCACGCAGCAGATATTTTGGATTATCTTTAGTTCTACACAACTTTATCAAATGGTTAATTTTATAACGTAACAGCTGCGACTCTGCGACCTGACCTTCTTTGAAGGCTGAATGTGGATGAATGATGATGGAATATAACGTAAAAAAATATAATATTACAAGATAAGAGTTAACCGGGGAGATTTTTTGGTTTTGTTTTACAACGCAATTATTTATGATGTAATTGAGAATCCTACGATACGATACGATGCGAAGTCTGTCGTGTGTGTGTGTGTGTTGAAATTTTGATTGATAAAGTTCTTCTCTTTTAACAAAAAAAAGCATATGTATGTAATCCAGTGCAATTTTACTGCTGAGGTTTAGTAATTCTACTATTGCATGAGTAAAGAAGAGGTTATCAACACTTGACAGACAGACAGAGAGATTCAGATTCTTAGCTATCTATTGAAAATTGAAATAATCAAACCGTAACCGTAAGGTATGACGATACTACATGTAGAGTCTGGGCTGAGAAATAAGATGGTTTTTTAAAATTATATACTACATCGACTACATGATCAGTCTTTTATGATAAGACAAGACAAGGGAATTCAAGGAGTGAGTTATCGTAAGGGGAAATGGGGATACAAAATTCTCTCACACTTCTAGACAATTGAACTTCACAACAAAGTGTTGTAAGCTCGTAGCGAAAAAAAAAACTTTCTTTGTCGCTTCTGGCTTAATTTTTTCCCTGAGATCCTCCGAACCATTACCTTGCACATTTCTTTCAAAGGACAACGCAACGCATCCGTACATTCAACTACTAATGTAATAATTGCCTATTATGCTAAGAAATTAGCCCAGGAGTTTTCTAATTTTTCAAAATTAAATTGTTATGTATCAAACTACAATATCAAAATTTTATGTCAACTGATTGGAGCATTTAGCATTTAGCGTTGAGTGTGTAAAATTATGAAAGACATGTCTGTAGTATTAAAGAAGTTATTAACCTAATTTACCCTTTCACACGCACACGGCACACACACAACTTTGGACATGTAGTAATTATTATTGATCGATATAGAAATTGCTGTTTAATTGTCAAGAGTTCTCGGCCTGGGTTGGCGAGAAAAAAAAATAGGAAATTGACTGTCACGAATTATGTAGCTGCTTTTATGTGTCGTAATAGAGAATCATGCTTATTATTCTCGATTGGATATGCTATTATGCTACTCCCAGACAGACCAGGGGCGTTAG
This sequence comes from Protaphorura tricampata, assembly GCA_034698835.1. Taxonomy (NCBI): domain Eukaryota; kingdom Metazoa; phylum Arthropoda; class Collembola; order Poduromorpha; family Onychiuridae; genus Protaphorura; species Protaphorura tricampata. The sequence goes on from JAQGCB010001795.1 coordinate 4,991, forward strand.
CTCACCTGTTGCACTCTAATATTTGTTGTTATGATTAATCCTGACACGTAAAATGTTGTACCCCAAATTGTATTGGGTTACTTTATGTACACATATAATGGATGACAGCGAACCTGTTTTACCGTGTGGTACATTTTTGATTCAGATAAGATTTTAATCAGGATTTCTCAATAACACTGCTCAAATTAGCAGTTTATTTAAGCCCAAAAATAATAATGCGAAAAAGAAAGTTGCCTAATTCTTATTTACTTGATTTGTTTACTTTTAGAAAACAAAATGCCAGCCAAATTCCCAGAAGAACCTGCAGCCCCAACCTTCGAAACCTCAACCACCACGAGAACCAACACATTCAACACCAACCAAACTCAGTCAACAACCCCAACCTACCAAACATTCAACAATGAAGAACTCGTCATTTCCGGTATCTCCGTCCGACTCCCAGAGTCTGACAACATTGAAGAATTCAGAGACAATCTGTTCAATGGAACTGACATGATCACTGATGATGGGCGTCGTTGGACCCCTGGTATTTATGGTCTCCCAACACGATGCGGAAAATTGAAGACTTTGGACAAATTTGATGCTACTTTCTTTGGAGTTCATGCTAAACAAGCTAATTTATTGGACCCTCAACTCAGACTTTTGTTGGAACTCACTTATGAAGCCATTGTTGATGCTGGAATTAATCCAACGACTGTTCGAGGGTCCAGAACTGGGGTGTTCATTGGGGCTTCTGCCTCTGAGTCAGATGAGGCTTGGTCAACTGACCCTGATACCATTAACGGATATGGATTGACTGGATGTTGCCGGGCTATGTTCGCCAATCGTGTCTCCTACACTTTCGATTTCAAAGGACCAAGTTTTGCTATGGACACTGCCTGCTCATCCAGTTTATTGGCCATGGAACAAGCCGTGTCAGCCATTCGTGCCGGACATTGTGATGCCGCCATTGTGGTAAGTCATCTGAATTGTTGTGCTATAAATTTCGCGATCAAATTTGGCATCTAGTCAATTTTCTGACCACGTTTTTTATACTCTTTAGGGCGGAGTTAACCTTCTCCTCAAACCACAGTCTTCCCTTCAATTCCATCGCCTAGGAATGTTGGCCGCTGATGGGAAATGCAAAGCTTTCGATATTTCCGGTAAGTTCACATACATTTTTGGAACTTTTATATCTCATGATCCGAATATATTAATTAATTAAATTATTTTGACCAATAGGAAACGGTTACGTCCGAAGTGAAGCCGCTGCTGTGATCTACATTCAAAAGAGTGACTTGGCTCGCCGTTCATACGCGACCGTCCTCCATGCCAAAACCAATACTGATGGTAAGCATAGAGTTAAGTTAGACTTGGAAATAAGCGTAGAAGCCAGGCCAGAACCCATGAATAAAGTGACCAGAGGTTAATTAATTAAAACTAGCACACTAGCAGAACGTTTTACATGTGTAAGAATGAGTAAAGTGAGTGAAGGTGTTTTGTGGGAAGAGAAAGACGATGGAGTGCTAGCTTGCTTAGGTTGTGATTACACGTCTCTAAGTTCACATAACCTAAGCGGTCATATAACTAAACGTCACAGGCGAACAGAGACAGAGAAAGAGAGAATTAGGAATTCTGAAAGAATATACCAGCGTGCAAAACGTTCAAAAATTAACTTGCATGCTGCCACAAATTTCATTGAAGAACTAGAAAAGTTTGATGTGCAGGCAGAATTGGACACGAACAGCGAGGAATATAAAATTCTGAAGGATTTGGTGTCGAAAACAAATGTCCAGAAGGACCGAAATTATTATTGTGCTACAGTTTATGCAGCTTATTATTTGAGTGGAAGAAGTAGAAAAGATCCAGGGCTGACAGCTATTTTACTAAAGCATGATTTGGTTAAAGATTCGACTGTTTACTTATTTTTCTCTACATCGACAAGAGGGAAATGCACATCATACAAGAAGGGTGGTAAATCAGAATTGCTCAAAATGATGCAGGATGGACAGGGTGGCAAGAAAGCAATTTGTCATCAACAGAATTTCATATTCAATGATAAACCGACATTCGAAGAGAATAGAGAGAACGCTTTTTATTGGGAAACATTTTTTAAAATCATTGGCCGGTTGAAAAACACGATAATGAAAAAAGTTCCAAATACGCTTCATTTTAATGTTAAAAGTGATAGAACTCTCATGGCTTCGGTTAGGCCACTGTCAAAACAACATGAGAAGAAGATAGTGAAATATGTACTAACAGGACGCCCATTACTTCCACTCCCACGTCCACATAATTTATTTCCAACAGATCAATCCATATCAATCACAAATTTCATACCGTTTATTTTATGACTATTCTCACCAGGCTATAAAGAACAAGGAATTACATTCCCTGCCGGCCAAGTCCAAAAGGCCCTTTTGGAAGAAATCTACACCGAGGCCGGAGTCGACCCAAGCAAAGTTACCTATGTGGAAGCCCATGGTACCGGAACAAAGGTCGGGGATCCACAAGAATTGAATGCCATCGCTGATGTTTTCTGCAAAGGACGTGAACCAAGTAAACCACTCCTGATCGGTTCCGTTAAAAGTAATATGGGACATTCAGAACCAGCCTCTGGTCTGTGCAGCATTGCTAAAGTACTCCTAGCCATGCAAGAAGGAGTCATTCCAGCCAATTTACATTTCAAAGAACCAAACCCTAACATTGCTGCTCTCAATGATGGTCGTTTCAAAGTTATCAGTGAAAATTATCCATGGGAAGGTGGACTCGTTGGAATCAATTCCTTCGGATTCGGTGGAGCCAACGTCCATGTCATCCTTAGGTCAAACCCAAAGAAGAGAGTGACCCCAGTTGTAGATGCGACCCCAATTCTGGTTCCATTCTCAGGAAGAACAAAAGAAGCCGTTGAAGCCACTCTGAAATCAATTGCATCCAAACCAAGAAATGAAGAATTGGTTGGACTTTTCCATGAAATTTCTAAAAATGATATCACTGGACATCACTACAGAGGATATTCCGTCTCCACTCATGAAAAGACTGATTTGGACGTTCAACAAGTAGCAAGTGCTGAGAAACCACCAGTCTGGTTTATTTTCTCAGGCATGGGCTCACAATGGAGTGGGATGGGTCGGGATTTGATGCAATTTGATACTTTTGCAACCTCAATCCAAAAATCTGCAAATATTCTTAAAGCACACAAAATTGATCTCGTTGATTTGGTTTTGAATGGAACTGAGGAGACTTTTGAGAACGTTCTCAATGCCTTCGTCTCAATCGCAGCCATTCAAGTTGCTCTTGTTGACCTTGTTTTCTCTGTCGGAATCACACCAGACGGTATCATCGGACACTCCGTTGGAGAACTTGGTTGTGCTTATGCTGATGGATGTTTCACCGCTGAGCAAACTGTCCTTGCAGCTTTTAGCAGAGGAACTGCTATTTTGGAATCAAAACTTCCAGCCGGAGCTATGGCAGCTGTTGGTTTGACTTGGGAAGAAGCTAAGGCCAGATGTCCAGCTGACATCTTCCCCGCCTGTCACAATGCCAAGGACAGTGTGTCCATCTCAGGCCCTGTCGAATCCATCAAGAAATTTGTTGAACAACTCAAGGCCGAAGGAATCTTTGCCAAGGAAGTCAAATCCTCTGGACAAGCCTTCCACTCCAAATACATCAAAGAGGCTGGACCAAAACTTAGACTGTCTTTGGACCAAATCGTCAAGACTGCCAAGCCCAGAACTCAAAGATGGATTTCAACTTCCATCCCAGAGGCTAACTGGGAAACACCATTGGCCAGACTTTCCTCCGCAGCTTACCACGTAAGTTTCCAAAATACATTAAAATCCCTTCATATTTTCTCAGCCTTTTTTGAGCTCAACTAATCGAATCAATTAATATTTTAGGTGAACAATTTACTGTCACCCGTCTTGTTCCAAGAAGCCTTGGCTCATGTACCAGAGAATGCTCTCGTTATTGAAATTGCTCCTCATGCCCTCCTCCAAGCTATTCTTAAGAGATCTCTGTCCTCAAAGACCGTCAATGTTGGTCTCATGAACCGAAGCTCTCCAGACAATGCCAATCATTTCCTGTCCGCTCTTGGCAAGATCTACATCGCTGGAGTTAACCCAGTTGTATCAAAATTGTATCCAAAGGTTGATTTCCCAGTCGCTCTCGGAACCCCAATGATCAGCCCTATGCTCAAATGGGATCATAGCATTAGTTGGGACGTGGCTAAATTTGGACAAGGAGGAAATCGATCAGGAGAAAGCGTTGTCGAAATTAACCTTACAAATGAAACTGAATCTTATTTGGTTGGACACACGATCGATGGACGTATTCTATTCCCTGCCACTGGTTACATGTTCCTAGTTTGGAAAACATTGGCTAAACTCCGTGGAACGACTTATGATCAATTACCAGTTATTTTTGAGAATGTCAACTTCCAACGGGCCACTATTCTCCAGAAGGATGGCTCTGTCAAATTCCTAATCAATATCTTGGAAGGAAGTGGAGAATTCGAAGTTCATGAAGGAGGCTCAGTAGCCGTGTCTGGATTCATTCGAACCCCAGAAAATATTGATCAAGATATGTTAAATTTGAAGACCATGGAAATCCCAGAAACACCCAAATACATCCCACTCGACACTTCTGATGTCTACAAAGAGCTCAGACTTCGTGGGTATGATTATCATGGACTTTTCCGTGGAGTCAAGAAATGCGACAATGAAGGTAACTGGGGAAAACTTTCCTGGGACAACAACTGGGTCAGTTTCTTGGACACCATGTTGCAATTCACCATTTTGAGTCAACCCAACCGTGGATTGTACCTCCCAACCCGTCTTCAACAAGCTACCATTAATCCAAAAGCCCTTGTCGACTTCATCACCAATAATGCCGAATTCTCTGAGACCGGTAAGTGTTCCAGTACTAATTTCCTTCAATAATATTACGGAACGTTAGTTACAATATTTACTTTGTTTCCTCAGGTGTACCTGTGTACAAATACAAGAACTTGAATGTGGTCAAATGTCACGGAGTCGAACTTCGTGGACTGAAGGCCAGTCTTGCTCCACGCCGTCAAGGAAGCCAAGCCTCACCCAAACTCGAGGAATATTCATTCACACCATATGTTGATGAAAAGACCACCACCACCACTACTACTACTGCTGAAAAAGCCATCCGAGTTTTGGTCGACCTTGTCATCGAAAATACCCCAACGCTCAGACTTAAGGTTGCCGAGATTGTACAAAAGGCTGAGGATTCAATTGCAACGACTGTTCACGATATTGCCTTGTCTCAACCCATGTACCAGGTAATTTATCTGAAAATTATTTAATTTCCCAACCAAATTAAGCCAAGAAAATATTTAATGTAATGATTTATGATTCTGTAGGATGATGTTACACTCATGACCGTCAAGTCTGAGACTCCTAACATTAAGGACACCGTTACAAAGGCCGGAATCAAAGTAGTGACTAAGGATACCATTGAGAAACTTGTCCCAGAACAAAACCTTCACTTGATCGTTGTTGATGACGTTAAGTTTGTCAGCACTGTCGAGCCATCCGTCAAAGATGGTGGTTTTGTGATCGTCCAAAAGAAAGCTGGTACGACCACAACCGTGGAAGTTCCCAAATTCAATGTCGTCGCAACCAAATTCTCCAAGGACAAAGATTTCGTCCTCTACAGAAAGGTAAGGACCCAAACATGGTTGTTTATCTGAAAAATATTTACCAATTTGAGCATTCCTGTACTAATTAACACACACTTTTGCAGAAAACTGAGACCGCCACAACAAAGGACCCAATTGTCGTGAAAGTCGACAACTTGAAATTCGACTGGGTTGAAGTGGTCAAAACCGCTATGATTGAGGCTTCCACAAATGCTGAAGCTCCAAAGGTCTACTTGGTGTCCGAAAATACTCCCGACTCCGGAATCTTGGGTCTTGTCAATTGTTTGAAACAAGAGCCCGGCGGTCATGTCATCCGATCTATCTTCTCACCCACAAAGACCACCGTTGACTTCAAGACCCCATCACCAACACTCAAGAAAATTGTTGAAAATGACATGGTCAACAACGTTATTGACAAAAATGGAGTCGTCGGTTCCTTCCGTCATTCTCCACTCCAAGACAAGGACACATCAGAGTCCAATCAAAAGAGTGTTGAACACGCTTACATCAATACTCTTATGCGTGGTGATTTGTCCAGTCTCCGTTGGATCGAAGGTGACCTCAAGTATCACAAGAAAGAGTCAAACCCGAACGTTGAACTTTGTGATGTTTACTATGCTCCATTGAATTTCCGTGACATTATGTTGGCCACTGGAAAACTCCCACCAGATGCACTCCCAGGAAACCTTGCCATGCAAGACTGTGTTCTTGGTCTTGAATTCGCCGGAAAAGACTCAAAGGGTAAGAGAGTTATGGGATTAGTGGCTGCCAAGGGATTGGCCACAACTGTCCTTGCTGACCCAACATTCATGTGGGAAGTTCCAAAGGAATGGTCATTGGAAGAAGCTGCCACCGTTCCAGTCTGTTATGCCACAGCTTATTATGCTCTCGTTGTTCGTGGAGGTATGCGTGAGGGTGAGACCGTTATGATTCACTCTGGATCCGGTGGTGTCGGTCAAGCCGCCATTGCCATTGCTCTCTCCATGAATTGCACCGTTTTCACCACTGTCGGCTCTAATGACAAGAAACAACTCTTGAAGAAACTTTTCCCAACCATGAAAGAAGAAAACTTTGCTAATTCTCGTGACACTTCATTCGAACAACACGTTCTTGAACATACCGGTGGTCGTGGAGTTGATATCATCTTGAACTCCTTGGCTGAAGAAAAACTTCAAGCTTCAGTCCGTTGTTTGGCCACTCATGGACGATTCCTTGAGATTGGAAAATTCGATTTGTCCAAAAATTCACCTTTGGGAATGGCTGTATTCCTTAAGAATGTTACATTCCATGGAATCTTACTCGACGCTCTCTTTGATCAAGACTCTGCACACAAACGTAGAGTTGTTGAACTCGTAGCCAATGGAATCAAATCCGGGGCAGTCCGACCACTCCCAAAATCAGTTTTCAATGATGATCAAATTGAAGAAGCCTTCCGATTCATGGCCAGTGGAAAACACGTTGGAAAAGTATTGCTCAAGATCCGAGATGAAGCTGAGACAGTCAGACGGACAGTCAAGGCTAGTCCAAAATCGTACTTCAGCCCAGACAAAACTTACATCATCATTGGAGGACTTGGAGGTTTTGGACTCGAATTGGCTGGATGGTTGACAGAAAGAGGTGCAACTAAACTCGTTTTGGCCTCCCGGTCAGGAATCACAACTGGATACCAAGATCTTTGTGTCCGTCGCTGGAGAGAACAAGGATTTGTGGTTGAAACACCTAAGGTTGATGTGACCACAACAGCCGGAGCTGAAACCTTTATCAAGGATGTCCAAAAAATGGGACCAGTCGGTGGAATTTACAACTTGGCCATGGTATTGAAGGACGGATTCATGGAGAATCAAACCGTTGAGAACTTCAAGTCTGTCGTCACACCAAAGGTCAACAGCACTGTCGTTCTAGACGCTGTCACCCGTAAACATTGCCCACAATTGGACCAATTCGTCGTTTTCTCAAGTGTGTCCTGTGGACGTGGTAATGCTGGACAATCTAACTACGGATTAGCCAACTCTGCCATGGAGAGAATCTGTGAGACCCGAAAGGCTGATGGACTTCCAGCATTGGCCATTCAATGGGGAGCTATCGGTGACGTCGGAGTTGTGTCTGACCATATGGGTGGAAATGAAACTGTCGTCGGAGGAACCCTTCCACAAAGAATGCCATCTTGCTTGAATGCTTTGGACATTTTCCTTCAACAAAACAAGCCAACAGTCGCATCCATGGTTTTGGCCGATAAATCCGGTGGCCGTAAGGATGGTGGCGGAAAGAAAGCCACATTGGTCGAGTCCGTTGCTCATATCTTGGGTAAGTAGCAATAATTTTAGAATTCCCGAATTTCCAGGAAAAGTTATTGGAATCTGGATAGAATTTAAATATTTCATTTTTTCTTTCTTAGGAATGAAAGATGTTTCCAACGTGAATGGGTCAGCCAGTTTGGCTGAACTTGGAATGGACTCTTTGATGGGAGTAGAAGTGAAACAAGCCTTGGAGAGAGACTATGACCTTGTTCTATCCATGCAAGAAATCCGTCAATTGAATTTGAATCGTTTGAAGGAAATTGATGAGAGTGGTGATGCCACTGTTGTTGCTGAAGG
>JAQGCB010001796.1:0-13230 GCA_034698835.1 Protaphorura tricampata
GTAGTTCGAGTGACACGCGTCCTAAAACTCTGGCTCCTAGTTTTCTCTTATAAAAGATCTTCCAAACTCTCCAGTCCATCCAGAATCCAGAGTCGACGTCCAGAGAGTAAAAGTCGAGTGAAAAGAGCAGAGACTGGTTAGTTCGGCGGGTATGTTTGGGACGGACGGATCCCTCGCTCGCACCCGTGAATTTTTCCAGGAAAAAATTTTCCAGTTACACAATTCATCTGGAATACATTTACTATAACTACAAAATAAGTACTTGAGCCCTTACAAACGTAACTGTACCGGTGTTTTGTATTTTGGTCAAGACCCGACGTTCTCCAAAATTACTGTTCAATATTTGTCAATATTTCCTATTCCGGTGTCACAATAGAAATCTCACCTGTTGCGGATTCCAAATCGGCATACAAAATCGTCTGGACTCAAAGTCCAAAAAAAATTACGTTTACGATTTCCAAATAAAAATGTACAGTATTGTCGACATCAGCTGACTGTTTGACCTAATTCTAGTTTCACAAAAAAATTTGTGCACTTTGCATAGTGGAATGCAACTTTTTGAGACATTCGAAAATTTTGGTCTAAAGATGAAAACAGATTTTCTAACTACAAGTGCTACAGCAACTTTTGACTGGAGGAACTGAACTGCCAGTAAACATTTTGGACTACAATTTGCAAATTTTGTTACGATTTCCAATGTGAGACTTGACATGACACGCATTTTTTCTGCAAATATTAAAAAGTGCTCTGAGATGTAGCTGGCTGATAAATAAAACATTCCTGGAATATGAATTAAAAAGAGAAGTTAGTTGGCTGCGGCGAGTGACCCAAAGTTGAGGTTGATCCGTTTTGTTAACAAAAAGTCATTCGTGAAGTGGACACAAAAGTGACAAGGGACAAGATGAAGTGGACTAGATTGAAGGACATTGTGACGAGTGTCCTTTTCGCACTTCAACTTGTTTTTCAAACAGAGTCTATTGAAAAAATCCCATTGGGTAAGTCAAAATCAATTTTCTTCCCTCAAATCATAATATTTGGATAAGAATGTCACGAACCGAGTGTGCGACACGCACCCATACACATAAACATTCGGTCGGATACGGATGCGGATCTGGAAAGTAGTCACAGTCACAGACTCCAAGAAAGTTTTTGAAAATCAAGTCTGACAGAAACTTGAGTCATATTTGTTGACAATAAGTTATAGAAGAGGAATTCAGACGCTCACTTATTCATGTGTTGCAAAATTCTGACGAGAATAGTAAACAAATAAATATAACCCAGAATATTCTACATTTTCTTTACATGAAAAATGAAAAATGAAAGCATTGGCATAGAAAATATAGTATCCAAAAGTACACGTCGACGTCACGTGTGTGTTTATTTTGAAATTCGGAGTTTTAATACAATTTTGGCGATAAAATATTGCAGAACGTAATTGACTTTGAAATTTTTAGGTAATTTTTTTATGCACCGCTAATTGTTATGCGTATATTTGTGTCAGATCTAAAAACTATACAAGAGAAAGCGGAGAAAGTAGAAAGTCATAGTCGCAAATATGCAAATTGAGTCCAATTCTAAAGTGTTATAACCAATTATTGCATTACGTCGTAAAATGTCAAGGTTTTTATTTGGATATCGGTATGTTTATATCGCCAGTGCCATAAAGATACCATTCATTCTTAGATTTGAGGACATGATGAGTTTATACGTACAGAAAACATCTGGTAAGAAATGTATGAGTCCGATGACCTCCGTGGGCAGAAAGACTGACTAGTGACTACCTTGTGCGTTGTTGCTTTGCTTTGACATGTGGTTGCAGAAGAACACGAAATGTGTACCAATTTCGCGTGTTCTGTTCTTCTTCTTGATTCTTCAGAATCTTAAGTTCCATAACATGAGTCTCCCAGAACAACATGTCTGTCTATGTCTCTCTGCAATCTGCAATATGTATGTATGTAGACGCCCCAGAGCAAAAAGTAACAAAGAAAACGGGAAATATTTATATTCATGAAATGACTGCACATCAGATCCCATCTCATACTTACATTACTATGTACAACATTCCAACTTCTAACATGGAATTTTCACCATGAAGCGTGCAGATAGTGTACTTGTACTCTTACACTCACAAGGAACAATAGTCAAATGTAAATTTTAGACTCGTTGTTCCACTTATGATAAGCCTATCACTCAAATAGTAGATCTGAATACAAATGGTCATTTCCAGGATACAACACATTGAATTGTTCATTTCACATTTTCATACGAGTCATAGCGGTATATCGGTATTAGTGCGCTCGAATTTTTGTAGAATGTGTATAGGAAATATGAACCTTATTAATTAGACACTCCCTTTCACCTACACGCATATGAGAATGAGATTCTCATATGCGATTCAATCTCAATTCTCTAATTAAAAGGACCTCCAAAAATCTGACTGTCTTGGCCGCGTTTGCCATTCGATGGGAAAAATCTAGATGTATTTGAAAACACTGGACAAATATTGGTGAATAGACAGGTAACTTTGTAACACACATCCTGCTGTACTATTTAATGGGAGAATTACAATAATATTCATCAATTTTTGGCGTATTTTTTTTTCCTAAGGTTTTTTTTCATCTCTACGAGACAAATTATAAATTCCATACCGATTGGGTACTGCCTATTTTCTTTTTCCGTAGAAATACGTGACGCTCTTGATTTGGCTTTGGCAATGTGGAATAATGAGGGTGTACTTTTCATATTAAATAAATACTGAGGAGAGGAAAAGTTGTTCACAAATGTGCGTGCGCTTCCTTACAAAATCTTGACCCTGATGTGAATTGACATACGACTAACATCCCTTGTTAAGACTGCATGGCTTTCCTTTTTAGTTTTCTTAGAGGCGCGGTGAAAGCCCTGGAGAAATGCGACAATGCATGAAGAGGAATCTGAGTTTACTTGAGTACATATAACTACTTATGCACGGGCTGTTTCTACCTCCGTCGACGACAGTTAATCCAATTTACCCCTTCCATCTCTCCTTTTCCTCTTCTTTTTCCTATTCCTACTTTCCACCACTTTCTCCTCTTACTTTCCATTATTCTCTAACCCCTCGCACCGTTCAATGAGCTCCTTCTCTACTTCTACTTTCTTTCTTACCCATTCCAGACTTAGCTCAGCTCCTTATTAATTTTTTAAGGAATGTTACATATTATACTACACAAAACTACATTACGTATTACTGTCTCTCGCGATACATATGTCGTAGTCTGCAGTGCACGCAGTTCTGAGCGGTATTGTAAATTCGAAGAGTTATTCAGTTTTTTTTGGCATTATGAAGCATTCAATTTCAATGTACGCTGAAGAGATTCCTTTCTACTTGTTTTTCCTTACTACTAGGGGTACTTTCACCTATTGGCAATTTTAGGAATGTGAAGAAAGCCAGGGTGTACTATTCAAGAAAAATTGCAAGTCTTATTACCATATGATGACTATGGGTTTAGGGCTTGACGTTGCGACATGTGGTCTAGGTCGAATATTTTTAAGAAGGATGGTTACGCATAAGACACATGTCTTGGCCTTCTCTTTGCCTATTTGCCTTGCGCTATTTGTACTATTAAATCTTCTCATCCTAATCTTTCCATGCTCTGAAATACACGCACGGTTCGCTAACTTCATTCGCATTCGAGCGATTGCCATTCTGGGTTTACTTTGTACTCTCGTTTTAGAGTCGTGCATTTTTAAATATATTATTAAGGGTTTGGAAATGGAATCGAATCACAATTTTGTACTATGCAGTGTACAGCGGTATTTCAGAATGCCCCCAGGTCTTTTGCAATTATGGTGTAAAAATATAGGTATACGTCAGGCTGTCTAAAAATTACCTTTGCTTGCTTTAATAATTTATGTACGAATTGCAATGATTTATTTCAAAGTAGCATTACAGAGTCATTTGTTCAGTCATTCTTTTAATAGTGCATGAAATCAGATCAGAATCAAACTCCGACATTTGCTCATTCTAATTTGACTGACGAGGCTCTCAGTCAAAGTAGTCCTAGTCGTAGTAGTAGTGGTAGTCGTACGTACATTTATATTCCCCCGAGTTAACTTTCTCCCTACTCAGTCATTTCAAAAAAAAGAAGAGTATAAAGCGTAAAGCCAAGGGAAAAATAGGAGAGAAAATCTCCCCCAGAAAATAAATAGATGGAATAAATAAGCATAAATAGTTTATTCTTGTGTGTGACTCTTCTGACTCTGAGTCTGACTCTTTTTGATTGACGGCCCACGAAGGGGGGAAAGCGGTTTATCCGGTGTGCTCAACTATGTGTTTGTGTATTACTATTACTACACTACATACCTTCCAGATCTCTTTTTTTTATTTCTCTTCAAATTGTATGGAATGTCTTTACGTTAGTATTCTATTCTGCAACCGAAATAATTTTAACAAGGGAGAAATCTCAGGTGTAAAATGCATAATAATTTCCTCACAATTTGTAGCGAAGGGGTAAGGTAAAGGTGTACAGATCGCTCTCGCTGTGCTGGGGTTCAATTCCTCGGACGTGCTCTTCCCCGGGTTGCTTTATAGAGGTTTTTCTCCACTTGGTTTTCCTACTACTAGGGTAACTACAGAATTAATATGTAAATCCCTAGGCCAAATTGGAAGCTACTCCACAAAAAGACACGAAATGCACAAAATATTTGATTCAGCCTCGGCTATGTCAATTAATGAGTGAATTTTTCATGGCTCTCATCAGTAGATGTCATGGTTAACGTAAGGACCGATCCGTATTAGAGGATCATCTTAGCAACATAGCGAAACCGTAAGGGGTGCCTGTGCGTACTAAAATGGAATAGTTGGAAATAGTAGATTTGGATGACCGAAGGTAAAGATTTTACAATTTCATGTTTTTGTACATGTTTGTGCCCAAAGCACGTCAACGAAATGATCTAAACCATAACTCTAGCAAACACACAGTCGAAATGTGTCCCTTGTAAATCAAAGGACTTCGCTTAGAGTCCTCCAAGTGATTTATCATAAAAAGCTGAGGCTTGGGTGGTTTTCTTTTTGGTAAAAAAAAAGAAGAGAATCAGCGGTACAACTTCATAATGCCAGAGTAGTCGTCCTCGTCGTCGGCGTCCTCTTCGTTGGTCGTCCTTCCCGTATTTGAGATGCAAATAATATGGAAATAATCTTTTTATGCACTGCTGTGTTCTGAAAGTCACACATGCACATACACACTCAGTTCCGTATCCTCACTCACGTTTTGGGGGGTAACCGAAACAACTCTGAAATGAAATATTAGAGTTCATATACGACTGTCAAACCAGCGTAAAGAAAAAAAACTTGTGTGAGTATTTCTATTTCCCCACACTTTTTCTTCCTTCCTTTAAGGATCCATTCCCCTGGATTTGTGCCATAACTGGTTCATAATCAGAGTCGTCAAACCTCCATAAGCTGCTTGGAGGAAAAATGCACACGTTTTAACCAAATTCTAAAAGTGTATAGTACAATTCCACAAAATACAAACATTTTTTGGAGGGTGGTTCAAAAACTACTTGACCATTTCGGTTAATATTATATTTCAGGACCCCATAGGATAATATAGAAAAGTTAAATTTATGAACCACCCCATACATATTATATCCAAAAGAACGCCAGGTGGAGAAAGTCCTGGAGAAAGTTGTTTGTGCAGCAACCTGGTCTGCTCAAACTGCATAGCCGTATGGCTGCAAGGCTCCGTCTCCCACGTGCATTATCTATGCACATAAATTGCTTAAGACAAACCATAGATAATTAGGAATCAATTAAGTTTCCCTTTGCTCCTGAGCTGGCAAAGTTAGCAAACTCCTATCCCTACTCTTGAATTAATTAATTACCCCACCGTCACCTTCAATTAGAAGGAAAGAGGGATTTCCCACTCACTTCTTAGTGCTCAGCGTCTGCTGCTGCAGAGCTGAACTAGCTGAAGTCTTCTAGATGTTGTGAGTGAGAGTAAAATATGTACAATGTTTGTCCCACGTGGCAAGTGGGTCGACGTCGAATCTTGCATCTCATACACATATGTGTACACAGGAAACACTAGTGTCTTCAGACACTGTCTTGGAATTCAGACTTTCTACATATGTATGTATTTCTTAATACATAGAAAGTTTACAAATTATCAGAATTTGTCTGAACAGTTTCTGTGGTATTAGTGCCGGGCTGGTCTTAAGTACATATCATTGGAGTTCTAAGGCTGCATGCTGGCGATGACTTTCTCCACTTTCTATTTCCAACACTATAGTGTATAAAAATTATCTACTACTTTTTTTGCCTTGTTTAGGGTTTTGGGGATTATGTGCTGAAAAAAGTCAACGATCTTTTATTTCACTATAAGGTGATAGCTTGAAGTGGAAAATATCCGCACATTTCCAGATGAACAAATTCAAAGAATCTTAAAGGAAACTTTGTACATAGTACACAGTATACAGTACATATTTTCACCCCACTGCACTATTACTACTTGCAGGATTTACTAAGGGTTCATGCTCAACTAAAGTATTTTTTTCTTGGTTTGTTGGTTTGTCTATAGGTGCAATTTTTGACCAACGAACTACTCAAGTCCAAGCAGCCTTCAAGTATGCTCTCATGAATCATCGGACTGAAGACAAAGAGAAACAACGGTTCGAGCTCCAAGCCTACGTCAATGTCATTAATACTGCAGACCCATTCAAGCTTTCCAGAATCGGTGAGTCCTGACTAAACATTTTTTATTAGTACACAAATTATTCTTGGATTCATCAGTGTGGTGTAAGAAATCTGCGTAAAGGGTTTCCTTGTGAAAATTCCGCACCATACACAAAAATGCGTTTGTTGTTGTCGTTCAAAGAATACGCAATACGCACTTACGCACTACGCACGCACTGATCACACAAATTGAATTAATAGCCGCCCAAATTTGCTCATGTTATTTTATTTGTGTTGAGAGTTCGGAAGTCATTCAAGGAAGAAAACGATATGGAATGAGGACAAATAAGTTGACGCAAGGCAACGGAGCGATTTAATGGATCTCTGAGCTAAGCCAAAGCGGCCAAAGCCATACATAGGAAGTTATTTCCCTCGACGAAGGCAGAAAAAAAAAATTTGTCCCGACTAAGCAATTGACTTGCTGACTAAAGCTTAAAACAAACAAGAGGAAAAAAAACATTTGGGGATGAGAGTATTCGTATTCGTATTCGTATTCGGATTCGTATTTTGTATTTGCATATAGATCTAAGGAAATTCCTTTGGATATTTAGGTAAGGACGTACGTACGTACGGGATAGGGAAGAGCAGAGCAATCAGGCAGAAAACAGACTGTAGTACTTACTCTTAAAGCCCTGCCCTGGCTTGGCCCTGAAAAAAACTCGACTCTATTTATTGATCCTTATTGAAATCCTCTCTTTAGCCATAGACGCTTTCTTCTTCTGTTTTTTTTATTCCTGAATTAAATTAGGTTGGCGTTGGCGTTTGCCGAGCTATGCGTTATGTTATGTTATGTATGTATTCGTGCTCTGAACCCAAAAGTGCCTTGGTTTCCAAACATTTTTTTATCAATGTTGTCTGGAATCTATGTATGCTATGGAACCACGTTCCATGGATCCGTATATAAAGTATGGCTGACTAGCATTTTGTGCTAGCTGTAGCATAAAGCAATAAAATTTTCAATCTTTCACACTATTCGAGTCAAGGAAAGAAGGAAGGAAGAAAAGCGTATACGTATCAGCATAGTACTACTCTAGAAAATCGTTCACGGTTTTGTTTCCCTTCTTGCTAATTTGAAATTTTATTGAGGAGGGTATATGATCTTTACCCTCTGCACGGTGTACGTGTATGCAAACAAACTGTGTTGATGCTTCATTGTCTAAATTCGTCTAACATTTTTAATACACACATAAATTTATTAATTCTAGCACCACTCCATAAAATATGCACTGGATCCAGCTAGCTAGATTGAGGTTTAGCCCAATTCCGGTAATGCCTATTCCCATATTCTTGCAATTTTGATTCCCTTCCGGGTCCGGATGAATATTCTAAGAAGATTAAGATCTTTAACTATTAAATATTTAATAGAATTTTGGTGCCTGTCTATTTGTAACCTTCCTTAGTAATTTCGTAATTTGTGTGTGCGGTAGGACAGGACGGAAGCTCTGAGCCCCTGTCTTCATGTATTTTTGAAACACCCTATGTGCTATGTGCTACATACTTTTAGACAGGGAGATTCCAGAGTAGTGTAAGTGTACGGGTTTGACTGGACTGAATGAGTTAGTATGGAAGATGTATGAGGAGGAGAGGAGGACTGATGGGATGCATAAAGAACCTCCTTGTTTCCTCCAAACAGAGGAAGTTGAATAAAGGAGTAGGAAAAACATTAAGGTTAGGAGACTAGGATTCTAGAATCTAGAATCTAGAAAGTTAGAAAGATACTGTACGTACGTAGTGGTGAAAGGGAATAAGAGACATTGCAATGCAATGCATTGCATTTCGCACAGACTTTCTCAATGCATTCTCCCCGTGCAGGTCTGGAATTTATGCAGACGGTGAATGGGACGGGGAGGAAGGTCGTGGAGTCATGGCGTTGGAGTTAGATGAGTTTATTTTGTGGTCTCTGTCCAAAATGAGACACTAAGGTATTTGACAACCCCGTGGTGAGAGGAAGGGAAATAACCACACTCAAATTCTAGCTATCCAATGGAATGGAATGGAAATGGTGTGGAATGGATACACACGCCAAATGTATCAAGTGTCCCTAACCAGATAAGGTCCGTCAAAGATTACTGTACATTTTTCCAAATATCAACAATGAAATATTTCCATCAATTGACATTCGTCGATCGTAAGAAAAATTCGCACTTCCGCTAGTTTCCGCTAGTTTCTGTTAGGAAAATGAGAGCACCATTCTCTTAAATCTGTTCTTGGAAAGGTGTAAATAGATAACACCCATTTCGACCAGGACATAATTAGCTTACTAGAGAAGAAAGGAACCCTTCCTTTGAATACTAACCCCTGTCATGTCGAAAATGGTCGTCCTTTTATGTCAGTGTAATTAAATTTATTTAACCTGTGACTTTCCCTTTGAGCCACCCTTTTTCATATTATCACTGACTTCACACTTTTGAAGAAAAAAAGCTATAAGGATGAACTAGTTGAAAAAGAATGAGTAGTAGAATTGCCGTGGCTGCCACAGCACAGCATACCACTGTGTATGTGGCTGTAGGTACAGAAGAGTACAAGACCCAAGAATAGTACATGGGACTGGGACCAACAAACTGAGTGAGTGAATAATTCAAGAGACATCCACACATAAAGGGAGGAAATATAATTCAGCCCTGTCAAAATTTCACAAGTCACACGCTGGGGTCTAGGAGGAGGAAATGGAGGGCTTTCTTTTTTTTTTTCTCTCTTTTTTTTTGGTGCAAGCAAGGGAAAGTGTATCGGAGTGAAAAGAAAGAGTACCAAAGTCAGTCACTGCACTGAAAGGTATGTACAGGTTTGCAAATATACATACAAGGGAAGTTTCACGCGATATACGAAATTCGGTCAGTTTTACCATAAAAACAAGACGAAATAATTTTTCCCATATTAAATACACTCATTAATTGACATAACCAATGCTGAATCAAACATCTTGTGCATTTTGTGTGTCTTTATGCGTTGCTTCCCATTTGGCCTAGGGATTTACTTATTAATTATGTAGTTACCCTTGTAGTAGGAAAAACCAGTGGAGAAAAACCTCTTTAAAGGAACCCGGGGAAGAACAGGTCGGAGGAATTGAACCCCAGCACAGCGAGAGCGATCTGTACACCTGTACCACTACACCATATGATAGACCTGTATATTTACTACCCTCTGGTATGAAGTGTAATGTAATGTTAAAGTAGTAGGTAGAATTGAGACGACGGCGGACCAACATAGCACTGGCACACACATAGTAGCTTTCTAGCCTTGGTTTTGCCTTAGCATTTTTTTTTACGGTAGACCATTGCTTTGCTGGATTCTGAGTAGTATAAAGTGAAGGAGACACTCTTCTCTTCTTCCCTGGCTGGTAAAATCCAATAAGGCATGAAAGAACGAAGGAATCTTCTTCTTCTTTTTTTTTCTTTTCATCACTCCATTCCAGGTTTACCCTCCAAAAAGGGATCCGCATCTCTTGAGGGTTTGAAAATTAACTTTCTCTCAATCATATTGCCTTTGATACCTCGTCTCAGGTTGTCAGCCGAGCCCAAGACTAAGAATACACACACACATGCACCCAAGAAAAAAACCCATTTTTGATCGAATCCCGAAAAATGTACTGTACTCGTACTGTGCACTGTGGGTATGTCTAGACAGCTAGCTAGCTACTCTTTAAAGTGTCTTTTCCTGTTGTCTGTGCCCATGGGCACGTTTGGCATGGCATTTTTTTTCTACCAAACCGTGACTGTGGCTGTGACTGGGATTTGTGCGTAGATTCCATGCACTATCACCGATTTCGATTGCGACCTGGTCTCACACAGCACAGCACAAGGGTAAAATTTTACTTTGTATTATTTGCCCTTGCCTGCCTTGGAGCTAGAAATAGAAGAGAAAGTGTCTAACCTTATTTTATTTCCAAGGTTTCTTTTATACAAAAATTCTATCAAAGATCTGTAAAACAAATTCTAAGGAGAAGAAGGAATCCCGGCCGGGTTAAATTCGGAATACAATTTTTTTTTGTAAAATTACAAACACAAAATGCCGGACAGCGTCAGAAGCCATTTTTTTTGAAAAATCGGAATGATTTTTACAGTTTGGTATTAATAAAAGAGGAATGAATAGCTTTAGTGACTTTGACGTTGTCCATGGGCTGATGTCTCCAAGATTCTTCTTCTTTTTTTAGAAAATCCCTGGACCCGACTCTTCGACTTCCACTACTTCCTGGATTTGTTCCCTCCAATGATATTCTTTTGTTAGTGTTGGATATTCTTAGGCCGGGCCGGTCGCGCGGCGCGGATAAGGGAGAAAAAAAGATTTTTGGAAGGAATCACTTTCTATTTTCGGACCGCCTGCATCCTTTTCCTTTCACTCGAATAAAAAAAAGAAGCTCTTCTTTATGAAACTGAAGTTTGTTCTCTTTTTTTTTATTCTTTCTTCCATTGAGAAATGATCGCACTGTGATCGCACTGTGACTGTGACTGTGATGTGATCCTCTCTTTTTTTTTCTTCTTCCTCTCCTCCGGCAAGCTGCCTTGGCGTTGGCACTCAACCAAGGAATTGATATTGATGAATTTTTCTCAGACTTTAATAAGGGAGGGCAGCAGTGAAACCAATTCATTCATTCATTCATATGGTGAACAGAAAATAGAGAAAAGAAATTTCGAAGTCAACAGTCTCTCACTTTATTGCACTATTCTTCGTGGTTGTGGCAATTTCATGGCTCAGAATAAACGGATACTTGTATACATTTCAATGTGGCAATACTTCTGGGAGAAAAATAGGAAAGGAAACAACAATGGGTGGAAAATAATAAGTGCTGCCTCGAGAATCGTACGTACAATACGTACGTACGTACATGGTCGGTCGGTCGGTCCTAGTCTTAGCTGCCAAATCTTTTTTTTTCTTCTCAATTCTCAGCTATGAATGCAAAGCAAAAGCAATAAAGACGCCAAGAGAGCCAAAAAGAAAATCCAGATAAATGCCAAATGCCAATAATAATTTTTTGATTTCCTCGCGAATATGAAGTATGATTTGAGATTGTGCTTTGTCAGCGAAAATCTATCGTATACCATCTCAAATAGTCTTGATCCAAGTCAAGTCAAGTCGTCGATTTAGGAAATGACCTAATTTTCTGCCCATTTCCTCCACACGTGTATACCAATTTCCATCAAAGAGATCGAGATCGATGTAGTCCAAAAATTATGGGTTGAATTAAATCATTCGACAAGGGAAGCTTTTTAGGTGTTAATTTGGCTTTCAATCTCTTGGCTGTGATTCAGGGAGGCCTTTATTAAAAATAACACTTGAATATTTGCAACTGCCTATGGTAGTAGTTTTTGGAACGATTTAGAAGGACGAACGGCCATGGCCATGTCGGAATGGAATTCAGTGATGCCGGGCGCTATTCATAAAATCAGTTTTGATGATGACGATGATGATGATGATGAGACTATCTGTACATGTTATGGAATGGAATGGGATTGGGATGAATGGCACAAGGGCATATGCCTTACGGACAGGACAGAGTGCATGTTCTGTCTGCAATAACAATCCAACAAATGACAGGGAAAGCATTCATGGAATTTCTAGTTCATTGCATACATTTCCTGGAATACCATTTCCATGTCTGTCTGTCTGTCCCCTTAAGACACTAAACGTACGCACGGTTTAATATTGTACAGGGTGGGACATATATATCGCACTAATATTGTCTGCCTAGAAAATTTGGCCGTATAATCGCAATACATTGGTGGGACCCTGTAAATGTACAGTATATGAATGTACCATAAGGCTTTCTGACTTGATAGCCATGCCCAGCACTACTTTCGACTCTCGATTCGCCATCACCAAGTATAAAATGAAACAGAGAGAGAAGGCCTGAAGACCCCGGCCCAGAGTCATTAATATTCACAACTCTTCGTGGGTGAAACTTTATTTTTTTGGGTAGAGTATATTAGATGAAGCGGTAGGAATGGAGGACGCTTAAAATTCCATGCGGCAAGTCTCGACTTTCAAAAGAATATCAAGATTGATATTCATTGCTCTCCGTGCGACTCCATTTTTTCCTCATCTTCTGATACATACACATACAACGCACTTATCTTTTTTCTAGAAACCAACCTCCTAGTAGCAGCTTCATTTTTTTTATATGGTTTGGACTGGGATTCCACTTCATAAAAAAACAACTAATTTCCGGAGAGCGGAGAAAGCTTGGTTGGCCAGGGCAAGGCAAGCCAGAATTTTTCCCTGATTCACAAAATCTGGATAATATATGAGGTCTGATTTTTAAAATGAGTCTTATTATGCGTGGAACGGTCGGTTTGGAACTTCACCATTATTATTCTTCTTTTTGTCTCCAGAAAAAAAAGAGTCGTGAATCGTCGTCCTAAGAGTTATTAATGGTTACTTGAGTATAAAAAAACCGCATGGAGAAGAGAAAAAATATATAAGGAATGGGATTCTTCGAGATTTTTGGTCCTCGGCAATATTCTACCCACACCGCACTGACGGCACTGTACGTGTACCAAAAAATTCTAGAACCAAAAAGTAATAAA
>JAQGCB010001797.1:0-13227 GCA_034698835.1 Protaphorura tricampata
AAAACTTTGTTTTCCCATTTGATTTAACCCGTGAAAAATCAAGTTTCCAAGGGTCCCCCCTTCTCTCCTTTCAAAAAGTGTTGACCTTTGGTGACCTCTGGAGGGCTTCCATTTTGGATTGACAAAAAAGTAAGTGGCAATTTTTCATCAGTATGAGTTGGTCTAACACCCAGTATATGTCAGAACTCAAAAGCCAGGGGACACCTCGCGAGTGTACCTTGTGAGCAGAAAAGCCGTAACACGGCCGTTGGACTCAGAAATTATTAATGCCATTAAACAGGCCAGATTCCTATTTAATTGTTAGATTTACATGTAATTTTCGAAAAACTCAGAACTGAAGGACAGTGACTAGATGGAAGAATATATTAGCACTTATCATCAAAATTACACATTTAAGAATTCATTCTAACTTTTGTGGGACTTCATTGTACAACGATACTATTACAGAATGCAGAATGCCCTGAAAGTGAGAATATGCTCCCGATTTTTGACTCTGTCGTCTCAAAACTATGAGTCAAAACTGGACAATTTCCTCATTTTAAGCTGAATGGTTACTTACAATAAACACAATCGGAGTGTTTCCGAATTCCAACTTGAAATTGTGGCTCCTTCTATACAAAGTTAAAACTAAAAACCTTTGTGTGAAATATTCGTGCGAGGATAGCGACTAATAAATATTTTGTGACAGAAGCGAAGCGACAGGAGTCCAAGATTTAACTGAAGCATCAAGTTGATATTGTTCTCAAATTCCTGAGCAAAAATAATGGACTTAATGAGCAAGAAATATGTTTTCCCGTCAAGGAACTAGCACGTATGAATGTACATAAGTAGGAGAATCCTTTAAACGGAAGGACTTCAATTATGAGAACAAAATTATCAGGTGTAAAAAATTAAAGGTTCTCAAACACCCATGCCAAATTCTCTCTGGGGAATTATTCTCAAGTCACACGACTCACCGGAATCTTAAGATTTTAGCGTTGCATTGTTCATTCGCGTTATCGCATTTGCGAGGGCATTATTTTTCTTTGTTTCCTCTCCACCATACTGCACTGACTTTATTACCAAGTAGAAATCCGCGACCACGACATTGAGGAAAACCAGGCCATTCAAGAATTAACTATTTACATGCAAAAGCATTTTTATGTAGGGCTCATCTAAATTTCTCAGCGCTGCATGTTTATATTATTTCCTCTCAGTTCGAGACAAAAAATATGTTCTTATAACCTAGGGATTTCCGCTGATGTCCTTACTCCTTATGAATAACAGTTTCTCTCAAACGGGCATCCACAACACAGCTTATTTTGTTGGGAGTTCGAAACTTATTGCATGATCATGAAATTGCTCACGAAAATTAATGGGTTTGACAAAAAGATGAATGAGTGGCCATAAAAAATGCAACTAAAAACGAACGTATAACTGTACTGTCAGACTGACAGAATATGTTAGCAATTTAGGATTCCCCAGCAGTAGTGTTGCTAAATAATCCGCACGTGTATGTTTTAACCTGATTCCGAAAATTACTTGGTGAAAAAAAAGAAAATTAATTATTGGAAAGCCGCGAGGCCATACAGTTGCAGCTAGGCAAATTGGTCTTCATCAGCGTAATGTGTAAGTGTATGTGTGTATAATTTGCCCTTCATTTATTTCAGGGTTATGCGTTGTACTCGACCCGTGGAGCCGTACACGAGATTTTTTTCGACACGCAGAAATGCAAACTATAAATTGGAAGAATGTTGTACTTAAATCGAATGGATTGAAAAAATGCCCTTCTAACAAAGTAATTGTAGTAAATGTTTACAAAAACGAACTTTCCAAGGTTCCACAAACGTACGTAGCAGTTTAATCTTATTATTTTTTTTTAAATTCTTGACACTTTCGATACCGACACGACAGGGCATCATCTTGAAATTTTTAATAAGAGTCAACAGATATAGGATTGGAAATCACATGAAACATAACTTTATTACCAGAGATTCAATCAAACATCTTACAGGGCATACAAATCTCTTATTTAATGTCTGAGATCTTTTGAAACTTCTTGAAGGTTGCTGTAAGTTTTACCGACAGCATCGAAATAAGACGCAGAATGGTACGGGATACCGTGTTTCTTGGCCAAAGCCCGTACCCTGGGGACAATTTGTGGGTGCCGGAATTGAGGCATCGTCGGGAAAAGATGATGTTCAATTTGATAGTTTAGATAAGCCATCCACCAATCACACCACCAAGAGGGTTGTATGTCCATAGTATGCAAAAGAGCGTACTCGACCCAATGTAATGGGCCTTGAGTAACAGGTAAATGAGTATGAGATAACGAAAAATTTCCAAATATGTAGACGGATGCCATCCATACGGTCAAAATATAATTTAAGAATCCCATGTGGTAAGCGAAGATGTAATGACCGGCCATGAATAGGAACTGATGATACTGGCCTCTTTGGAGCACGTATCTTGGGTGCAGGTAAATCTTCCACATAAGGGCGACTAGGAGTGTATCGATTGCCAGAAATAGTGTGGCCTGAAACACACGGAAAATAATCGTAATAAAATAATTGTAAATATTTAAATTGTAATCGTAGCATTTAAATATTTGTTTTCTTACTTGATTTTGCACAAAAAATGACTTTCCGTGCTTCGGATTCTTGACAACTTTTGAGTTGAAAGCCAACAATGGAAGAGTTTCCAAATCAACATCGCGTTTAAGCCGCTGCGGCATAGCGTGATGTCGGTTATGCTGACTAGACCACCAAGTAGATGCCATTCCGTCTCCCAAACCTAGATCAAAGAGTAAGGTTAAATTTTATTCAAATTCCGATGAAAACAAACTGACAATGGGGAAGGTCATACCATAAACTGCGGCCTGAATAAAGCGATCAATTTTAGAATTTCCAGTAAGAGAATGATGCCCGCCTTCGTGCATTAACCAACCACTCCTTCCTTGGAAAAACGCAAAGGAAAATAATGCGAGGACTCTCAGGGCCGCAATTTCTGATGTTATGAAGTATAAACCGAAAGCAGCAAACGTTATGAGTTCCAGGAGTCGATATGTTATATGTCCGACAGAGGGTTTGAACATTCCTTCCTCAATTAGGTCATGATACAATTTCATAAAATCTTCTGTCAATGCCTTGTGCTTCTCGGGAATGCTTTGGTCAAGCTCACCTGCAGAGTGTCAATATAAGAATGTTAACAAAAAGATTTTTATATTTTGAAATATTTTACTAATCAATCGTAAGTACATGTCGTCTCTTACTTTGTAGAGCAGGGCGTTTTTTGAGAGAGTTCATGATCGACATGACTTTTTTTGTGGAACGTTGATGGAATTGTTGAATTGTAATCGTTGCATCTTCACCACTTTGAGTGTAAAATTCAATTATTCTTCCACCCGGATGTCTCTTGACCCATTCAGTCACGTCATAATAATAGCCTTCGTACAGTAGTTCCTTTTTAACCGCGATAGGGGTATCCTTAGCTTGAACGTCTTCAGTTTCCACCGATGATGAAGTGTGAGGTGCCATCTTAGTTCCTGCAAGCCAATAAGTATTGACACAATTAGAAAATAAACCATTTTTATAATTATCACCAGCTTAAATTATGTAGGAAGCTCCCTAAATGTGTTAGTTTACATATTCCCTCGTCATAAATCATTTATGTCCAATCGGAAATCCAAACAGTTTAAATTGCTTTGTCCCGAATTAATTACTTTGAAAACAGGGGAGTCCTTAAGAAAGTGTCGATAAAGTTTCTTGCAAGAAATCTGGAGTTTCAAATGCATAATTTCTGAAATTCTATTGTACTGAGTGAGAAATTAGACTTTCGTTGTGTAAACACAAGATTAGACCGCAGACGAAGTTTTTAATGTAGAAATGAGAGACTAATCTGGAATTCCCGCATGAGATTATTGTAAAAATTAACATAATTTTAGAACAAATCGGAACAACAGAATTACGCAATTCAATGGAT
Organism: Protaphorura tricampata; assembly: GCA_034698835.1. NCBI lineage: Eukaryota > Metazoa > Arthropoda > Collembola > Poduromorpha > Onychiuridae > Protaphorura > Protaphorura tricampata. The sequence continues at coordinate 3,961 of JAQGCB010001797.1, forward strand.
CCAAGCAATCACGAATATTTCCTTTAATGTTTATGTGTGTGCAATAAAATGTGAACATAACTTCCACTAATATTCATAGATTACACTGGTATTAAGAGAGTATATTATATAAATTGGAATTGGACCAATCAACATAAAAGTACACATGACGGAAGGTATTTCAGATCGACTGTTATTATATCATCTATCGAAAGTTACGAAAGCCAAATAAATAGTTCAACATCATAAAATCTGGGGTTAATAAATTATGCAATGTGCTTTCCTTTCAGTATTTTAGTGCATTGCTGCTTTTAATAACCAATTGAGCAGACGAAGATCCTAAAAAGATAAAGTGTGTGAATAGTCAATTCGTGACCATGTAAAGCGATTTCTATCGTAATTTCTTTGCATACGTATTGGTCTCCATTCGCATGACTCAAAAGTGGACGTGGAAATGATGGAGACTTAATTTAAAAAAGCTTCGGGGAAATCATATTATTTATTGGGTTTGAAAAAATTCAATTCATCTTAAAGGCATCCGTTTATCGCTCATGAGTAATTCCGCTGAATACTTCGCCAGCATTGTTATGGACAACATAGTCTAACGTAAGTACTATAATCTTAAACAGAACTGAAGGCATTGACAAGGGCCATCATGTCAGAACATAATTAAGTAATTCGTGGAACATATAAGGCGATTGTGTTTGAGGCGATAAGGCGATACAGAGTGTGCCATAAAACACAGGTTGTGACTCCCAATAAGTTATGAATTTTAAACCAGATGACCGTATGTGTTAATTTTTCAAACAAAATAGCACAATGAGGAATGAGGATACACAACACACGTAGGTATTCAACCATGCTACAGATACCGGTTCTCGTATCTTGTTGCCTGGACGGTATACGAGAAGCGGTCTATGTATCCGGGATGTATTGCCTGTATAGTACACGGTTTGCATAAATCATATCTTAATTAAACAATTAGTACGGGAAAAATTCTAGGAGGCAGGAAGAAGCAGAACTACTAGACTGTCAGTTATTTTCTTGAAATTATTTTACAATGACTTTCACGAATTTCACACATTCGATCTAATTGGAAACGTGCTTGGCTTGCTTTTTGGTCTGGTTTCTGGTACGCCTGGTATTCTGATCGCGTTATAGTACAACGAAAAGTTTTTAAGACTAATTTGAAAAAGTTCCCATAAATGGACGTCATTCGGGTACATTTGTATACATATACGAGAACTCAACGCAATACACAACGGCACCCTTTATTTTAGCGAATACGTTGAATTAACTGTCAAATTGAAGTTTCAAACCAAAATGCGCATTAATTATATGGAAAACACCAAAATTACCAAAAACTTACGTCACAAATATTTTGTAATCTTCGTGAGAACAAAACTTAAAAAAAAACTCTCACTAATTAGACCTAGCCGGTCACTTCCACTTCCTCTGGAACAGAACTGCCGCCGCCACAATAAAAAAAGAATCGATCGTGTTCCGAAGGTCAGGCTTCTCCATGCACACTCCACACAGTTCCACTTTCCACACAAGACTATACAAGTTTTTTTTTCTTATCGTTTATTCGCTGGAGCATCGTGTCGTGTGATGTTTGGTGACGTTTCATTTTGCATTCCTTAAACTTACTACTTGTCATTCATTCGTTACAAGCGTGGTCAGTGTATGATTTTGATTAATCACTGATTCAGTTCTAATCAAACTGCATGGGATGTTATGGTATGCATGGTTGTGCCTGTGCCAATAAAGAGGCAGGCTGGCTTTTTGGCTTGGCTAGACAGTTCGGAGTTCATTAATGTAGCAAAGCATGCAACAGGAATGCACAAAAGGGGCGTTATGAGATTTTGGAAATAATACAGTAATACAGGGTGGTCCAATATAAATGTCGGTACACAAAAGTTACGTGGGACCGCAACTTGGCAACTCAACCCTACTTTTTACTGATTGTGAGTTCATTGAATTTTTGGTTGAAATAAATTGTCAAATTTTTGAGGAAAATTCAGCATCAGAAAAATGAATGGTGGTAGTACTGAACTTTAACCCATCACTGGTCTGTCCATAATGCATAAACCCGATCATTCGTTACAAATTTTATTTTATTGGACGTTTAGTTTCAAGGAATAAAGTGTTAACAACACATAAAGCAAAAATGTTGAAGATATGACGCTGTTAAGTTCAGAATACAAAAATTATACACTCATAATGCGTACATAAAATAATTGAATACTAAAAATCTTACAGGTTCAAAGGTACAAATATATGTTCTCTTTTTCTCTGTTCATTCATTAATTATTTGTCGTAGTATGGAGAGAATGCAGTGCGACGGATGCACACATACATTATACGGATGGCGAGAGATACACGCTTTACATAGTAGTTGAATTAGTAACAACATTTAAGTTTAAGTAGTAAATATGATATTTTAGGTAAATAGGATCACATCATAATTTGAACCACAAAATCGACAAGATTGTTCCACAGTAACAACATTAATACAACTAATCTCATTACTAACCTAATGACTATGTACTTAATAGTTCACTGAACAACTGTTTTTATGTACCGGGTGTCCGAGGAATAATCTTATGTCCCTTATTTATTAGAAATAATTCATTAAATGTTGGATAAGTCATACACCTGCATTAAAAAAATATGATTTCGTACTGAAACTGTAAACTGAAGTGCGTTGTATTCAATTTTCAAAGTAATTGGACATTTTAAAAACAAGTCACATTCTCAATATCAATGTGACAAACTCATAGTTTTTTAATTGCATTTATAGAATAATACAACGAACAGATTTTTTCCAGCATGGAAACCCGGTATATAGAGAAACGTTGTCACGTTATCCTGTTTATGGCGTTTCTAGTCGGAGTCGGAACTACACCGACTCAAAAATTGGAAGTAGTATTTAGTATCTGGAAATTGGTCAAACATTTTGAAAAATAAAAAATAGATAACTATAGTTAATTTTGATGAGATTCAGAGTCATTCTCAGAGTTTTCAGATATGATTTGTAACCAATGATGTCGATTTACTTGAACGCCATCGTACAATTTCTTTACTTTTGGCGAGAGTCTTGCAAAGGACTGTAAATAATTCAGATATTAATTAAATTAGGGACTTCATGCACATTTATTTACACGATAAATTGAAAATAATTACCTCATAAACTGGTACACAAATCGAATCTATGAATGCAACCTGCATAGTTGGAAGTTGGTCCTTCTTGTCTCTATTCATCATGTCCTGTACGAGTCAATGTATAAAAATGTACACTTAGAGTTAGTTAGTTTGCTTTTGTCTCAAAAAATATAATGTCAATTTTTTAATATTACAATCGGCTCCATGTTAAGCTCTTCCCTCTCAATGTCACCTTGCTCAAAAAATTCACTGGCGACTAGTTCTGCAACCTACGATTCAATAACATTGAGGTCAAATCGGATTCGATTGGGAAAGCAAAAAATAATTCTTACCCGTTTCTCCACTTCCCAAGGCTTCGTTATGGCAGACAAATCACAAGCCGTCATTAACATACCCCTCAATAAATCTCGATGTTCGTCCCCTGCCCAGTTGTATGAGTTTGTGTCAATGAGTTCCGCAAACTGTCCCCGATTTCTACATATGACATTTCAGACACTGATTAACATATTGGTGTAGTATGGTTTAAGAATGAACAACGAAAATAAAATATTAATACGGTCAGATTGAAAACTTAGAGTCATTATGCATCATTGAATGGCAAACGTATTAGGAAGATGTCTAAACCAAAAATGGTTAACCAAGTTTAACTGGTATTCCACAGCCGCCCGTCCAAGCCGGTTTACAACAGCAAAACTTGGCCAGCACATTTTGTTCAAACAGTAAATCCGATAAATTTGAACATTCGAGAGCATTCTCAAGGAGTATTTTCATCATTCAATTAAATACTGTTCTGTTCAGAGTTTTTGGATCCTCTGGAAACGCATATCGTCGATATCGTTCGTCGCTAGTATTGTGGAATACCTTGAAACTCTAGTTAAAACTAAACTGGATTACCTGAAATATACAGCGAGGTCAGTAGCTAAGATAGCATCTTCTAGTATTTTCAGCACACGAGTGTATTCATCCGGCGATAAATGAGAGAGGATTTGATTACCCTAAAAACAATATATTGAAACTGCATTTTACCAAATACGTATCTTTTGATGTCGAACAAAATTTCTAACCTGACTATTCAGAATCATGAGGCATTGGTCAAAATGGTGGCGCTCCATGGTTGACGTTGAGTACAGTTGAGCCAATGGCGACGAAGCTCTGTGAATGTATAAATGGGAAATCAACCAGGCGTTCAGAATCGTTTAACGAACGGAAATCAGAAACATCCCATACTTAATTTGAAATGAATTATTTGTTCCCCTATGGTCCAGATCGTGGCAAAGACAAGCTATTAAGAGACCTTAAACAAATTTTTTAATAGAGATTATATAATTTATACATTATTAAAGGCCAAGTACAATTTATATTAATTTTATTATTTGTATTTACCCAGACACTCCATATCACCCAAGACTTGCCACCATTTCGTTTTCTGAAAGTACAAGACATTGTATTGGAATGCTATAATTTACTTTTTCCCAGTTCATATTATCAGGGATACAGAGATTTTCATTTTCTCACTGTTAGAATGGCAAACATCATTTGCGCGACGTTAAAAGCATGTCTCCAATTGTGGTAAGTCACTTTACGATAATTTTTCTTGACAGAAAGAAGCCATCGACAAAGAACGTCATAGTCAATGTGAAATCTTTTCACCAGATCCAGATCCAAAAACATTCGCAGGCAAGCCTATGAATAAAACATACCATTCATGGTGGGCATGAAGAATAATACATTATACTCTTTTAATCCCAGACATAAACACAAATATTTACTTTATACGTGTCAATGTCAGACATCTGATCGTCGTCAAAGTCAAAGGAGTGGAGTCGAAAATGCTGAGATGATGGAACCACGGCACTCTAAAGAAAACAAAAATGAATTGAACTATTTTGGATATTCATCAATCAATTACATTTGACTCGTATCAGTTGAACGTACCCGAAGATCTTCAGCCTCTTCTATTGGAGCAGTGGCGTGATAACTTAGAACCTCAAGTGTGACGCGTTGTTTCGCCATGGCCACTATCACTTTCTCGTACCTGCCACACACCGTGACCATCAACACAATGTGACCAAAAAATATGCTTTCACAAAAATGAAATGTTTGCAAAAACCAAAAAGAAAGCAGAAGAAGTCAACTGAAAATTGAACACAACTGTTCCAAATCCATTTGAATTTTATTACATCCTTGTATTGTGAATTCCCATCCCACAGAAGATGGCAAAGGCTTCTACAAAGTTCTCGTCACTCGTTGAAAATGGCAGTCCATCCAATTTGTTGATGAGCTGCATGTATGTCAGGACAGAAAAAGTTTAATTGAATGAATCGACAAGTAAATTTTATGACCGTACCTGGATAACACCAATGACCTCGCCCTGAGAATTCTTAATTGGCATACACAGAATGTCATTGTGTTGGAAGTCTGTGTCTTCGTCCACACTTTGATCAAAGCGAGAATCCTCGTAAACGTTGACTATATTCACAGGCTATAAAACAAGGCAAATAACAATCAATCAGTCACTCGATCGCCGGATCACCTAAGGTCATCCTCATCCCGAAGGATGCAATTAAAATAAAACAGTCCTGACCTCTCCAGTCGTAGCCACAAAACCAGTTATTCCGACATTGATAGGTTGACGGCCTAAATGATTAAACATATATTCATATATCGTATATCGTCCAATTTGATCACATTCTTTCTCTAAGCGTCTTGTATGACAATCAAGCTTTCTAATTTAATTTAAAATAATATCTCCCTTTTACAACCTTCAAATGGACTACTGCGAGAATTTGCTTGATCATCACTCATATCCTTTGTGTCTAAATCAAAAACTCTTGAAAATGCACCTTTGGAGGCTTCATGAACCAAAAGAACCTGAAAGTTAAAAGTTGACGTAACATCCTGTCTTTTTTTAAAACTATAGGCTTGTCAGCCAAGTCTATTATCAATCTTAATACCTGAGCCCTTTGACATTGCATGAGAGAGAGGGTATGCGTGAGAATACGGTAGACCATGTGTTCAATTGTACTTTGCTCTTCAAATATCATTCTGGCCAAGTCGAGAAGAACCTGAAAACGACGGAAGAAAGTGAAGTCAATAACCATCCATCATCAACATAATATAAATTGTGTCTACGACCAAACGTCTTTATCTCATCGATTTGTAATATTCTTGCAAAGTTTTTATATTTACTCTCGCCTTTTCTCTCCTCAATAAATGTCTCTTCAACTCAACTAACTATCCTCCGGTAAGTGACAAAGTAGTAGAGTGACATGTCATATTTAGCAAACGTATTAGCAACACCCATCACCCGTTATATTCTAGGCCTAACTTTTATGTCCGTATACCATATAACGTGAATAAACAATTTATCTTCATTAGTCAGCTTTCAGCTTCACCCACCTGTGTCCTTTTAACTTCAAGACGACTCTGTTGATAAAGCTGCGCATTGCCGAGACCAATCCCACAAAATTGTAAATAATTAGTAAAAACTCTCTCATCTGTAACAGTGAACGCCTCCCCATTCCTTTTGTTGATTACCTACGCATCCAAAAATATCAGTCAATTTAATCATGTTCTTAGGGTTTCCAACTTACTTTCGAGAATAAACGAGATGAAAATTCAATATGATTATACAATGAAACGTACTTGCGCAACTCCAAGAACTTCTCCTCGTTTGTCCCTAATCGCCATGCAAAGAAGGGACTTGGTCTTGTATCCGGTTTGTTTATCAACTTCCTGATTGAAACGCTCATCCTACACAAGTCAATTGCGTTCAACGACAAACCCAAAAGATATAAGAGGGTCGTACAAGTTACAAAATAGAAGATTTGGACTGGGTTGTCGCTTCTTCTAAAAATCGATTCCCATACCTGATACGCATCCGGAATATTTACGGCTTCCCCACTCTCGGCTACAAATCCAACTATCCCAGAGCCCCATGAAACACGAATTTCTTCTTTAGTCTCCATGTCGGCAAGCGTACTCTGAGAACTTACGTCAAAGAGACTGGACACCAAAACCCGATTTGGCGATCCTTTCTTTCCCTTAAGACACAAATGGTATCTAAATTATTAAATGACTCTCCAACCCATTGTGGTTCGTTGAGAAACCCGCTGATTAATAAAGTCTGAGACTAGAGTTGGAGTCCATACTTTCGCTTTCACTTTCATTTCGAGTCATCCTTGCAACCATCCTCGCATTGCATTAAGCATTAAAGCTCGTGCTTTTGTCTCATGGCCTGACTTACTTGAACAAGGAAGAGTGACGCTCTGTCTGCACCGGTGAGCACTCCCACATGCTGCAGAATTTTATGGGCTAAAGTTCTAGTTTCCAACTCATCACATATATCTTTGGCCAATTCAAACAAAAGCTCCTTTTCCTCCAGAGACTGAAATTATAAAAAAAATACAGCCGCTAATTAACATTCGCGGCAAGGTCCAACATCAAGCCTTTTTAATTCGAGATTGGGTTGATTCATTGTTTGCCCGAGGAATTGCATCCTCAACCACAGGGAAAAAGTTAGGGATGCTATTAAGTACAACTTTGCTACAAGTGACTGACGATTAAAACTATATTAAAACGACAATTGTGTGTTCCAAAAGTCAACATACAGTAAAATAAATACACAAAATCAACTGACCTGTAATTCCTCCCGGGATTTTCTTTGTAAAGGACCAACGGATTCACTAGACTGAAATGGCGTAAGGAAAGTTGGAGTTCCATCAATTGTAGTAACCATGGGCCTTAACAGTCCACCTCTTTCAAACTCTTGAGCAGAGATTTTTCGAACAGGAGTTGTAGTCCCGGATGCAGCTCCGGATACACCGCTTTTCCCAGAGGTACCCTAAGGAAACCTTAATTTAAAATTGACCGAAGTTTGAAAACAAAAGTTTGTCGAAAGAAATAAAAACAGTTCACAAACTTGTGAGGGCGACTGTTCCCCAGCGGTACGAATGACCGTGGTTGCAGCAATATTTCCAGTGGCTGTCACAAGTGCTGTTACTCCGCATGGTGAAGTCACAGCTCCAGCAACGTTTGGGGGTTGACTCACAGAATGGGCCACCAGCCATGAGTCTATAAGACCACGCGGAGCTTTCCTGGTAGAGAACAATGAAAATGGCATACGTTTATCAAAATGCCTACGCTAAAAAAATTGAATATAATAATAATGTTTGAAAATCCGGACATGGAATTATTATTACACCCCAATTTTGTAAAATCAATACAGATATCTTGTGTATTCTGAATACAAATAAAGTCATTGAATCTTCTGAATCTGAGCCCTTTGCGAAATCCAAAGTAACGCCGCTGAAGCACAAGCAAGCTGACTTGTCCCGATGAACTCAGCGTAGGAGAACTTGGTTCTCCAATAATAGGACATTTTAATTGAGTCTCAGTCTCAAAATCCAATTGAACATGTAATGTAAACTCCTCTACGCACGATCAGATTAAAATACACTTTGTTCAGATCGATATACAAATAAACAAAATATCATTTGTATTGAAAGAACCTAAAACTCTCAGAGTAATACCCCGAAGCAAGGCATTTCACTGAATTCTCTTTACCTTATAAAATAATCGTGAGCGAATCCTGGGTGTTCATCTAACCAGGACTCAATACGAGCGCACTGAGAATCATACGGTTGATCAATCTCATCTGATAAGACGGACTCAATCACTTCCATTTCCCGCAAAGGTTGACCTACAGGATAAAACCAAAATGAAAATATAAATAATATTAAAATTGAAACTCATTTTAAAAATATTAAGAGACAATAGCTGTAACTGACTGGTTAAAATTCAAAGGATGTCTTCTCTCTTGAATTTAACAAATAAAACATTAACATTGTCTGATATTTCCAAGCAATCGTAATCCTATCCAGGCTGAATTAAACAAAACAGAATTCTATCAATCCTTTCCTTTCGTTTGGTACTTGATCATTGGATCATTCCAAGTTCTATTCTTTCTGAGTGTGACTCCTACTACTCTAGTCGTAAAATAAGAAATTCAATATTTGGAAGGAACTCAAATTACAAATACAATGAGTGTTCAGTCGGTGAAATAGTTCTGACTTGTATTTTGTGGGTTATTTTGTTTGATCGTATTCTCACGTCACTTCGTGA
>JAQGCB010001798.1:0-13227 GCA_034698835.1 Protaphorura tricampata
CCATGCATTAATGCATACCGTAAATCCCCGATTAAGAACCCGGGTTTGTATTTTTTCTGGCTACCTCGAGACCCGGTTTATATACGAGTACCAGGGCAATGTAATACATAGGCTCTTATGGATGAATGTAGAATTTGACCCGGTTACTATTCGGGACAGCTTTCTAATCGGGGATTTACGGTATTACCAGTAATTACTCACCACTAGTAGATTCATTTTGAAGATTTAATAAGAACCTGTATTTAAGTTAGGCGTATTACGATCTGAAAATATCTATACTATTATGGCCATTTATGTAACTACGATAGTGTCGTCTTCACCAAATTCGTTCCGCCGTCAATTCAGTAAGTTATTATTACACTGAAAATGGGTTCTTTGGTGAAATCTTGTGACTTTTCTGTAATCATTTTGATTAGACTCGACTCGACTGCAATACAAGCCATAAAAGTCAAATTAGGAAGAAAGAAAATAGGATTTTTTAAAACCTAGTTAACAGAAGTGCATATATCTGTATATCCAACAGTACTCTACGTAGATTCCTGTGAGTAGCTGTGTAGCATAAGCATAAATGATAATCACTGAAATGGTCATTTCGTGTCAAGAAAGAATCGAATGGAATCAAGAGCATAACATTTTATAAAATTAGACCTGGAATTTATTGTTTGACAGTAATAAATTAAGTAGTGCGCAAAAGTACAATGGGGCAAGGACAGATTTTCTGACCTCAACTTCGGAAATAGAATTTAGAGTCTTGGTTCTGTAACGTAACTGTTGTAATTGAAACTTGGACTTTGGATACATGATGCTGATGCCGATGCGTACACAAAGATTGTACAGGGCGCCTCATGAATGAATGACTACATCAAGTCAAACTTTATCATATCGTCCAACGCAACCCCAAAAAATGAAAATATACGCTATTCAGGTGTTTTTCTTTGGAATCTAGGGTATTAAATGCACCAATACAAAACGCAGTAGTGCAATGTTATACCTAGTTTTAAAGTAAACAATTTCTGTAATTTTCCGTTCATTGCTTGTTAATTCAGTTTATTTCGACATTCTTGTGAGATTTTACGTAAGAACTACGGTCAAAGCACCAACTACAATTCTGCATAAAATGTACATCTTACTTTTTTTGGGTAAATTCATGCAATAAAGTTTTAGATAGCATTATAGCATATCACATGGCGGGTTCAGTAAGTTGGGTCGATTGTTATGGACCGCCACATGGAAATAGAAATAGAAAGTGGATTATTTTTCTTCCTTCCCCCCGTGAAGTTGAGAAAGCGGAAAAATTGAATCTCACGCAATCAGTCAATTTTCCTTTTCATTTCATCACAACACAAATACAAAATTCGTAATCAATCAAATTGTTCCGTAAATCGTAGATCGATTGAATTTCGAAATTTTTATAATGTACGTTCTTGTACATAGTTATTTTTTATTTGTATTCATGAATTAATTCATTTGTATTTTTAAGACCCTTTTGTGTTCTAAATTAGTTGTGATTTTTTGCGTACACGTCAAAAGTGTAAAAATTCTAAAATGTGGGAAACAGTCATTTCCTGGTATCTAAATAATTATTTAGGGAAATATGTGGAGGACTTGAATGCTCAGCAGTTATCCTTTGCCCTTCGGCAAGGTAAGTTTTTATATATTCCATTTCAGATTTTACATATTTTTATTTTAGATTGCAATTTCAATTGCGTAATTGTAATTGTAATTGTCTAAGTTATTGGTTACATTTTTCAGCCATTTTTCAAAGTAATTAATTACAATCGTAAATGGACGTAATTGAATGTAATGTGTGAAAGGATAATGGCATTCCAATTGAATAACCGTACTTCTTGTGTCTTGTAATTATTTGTGATACATAACATATAAATTACGAATGCCCAAGTCCTGATACTGAAATTATGATATGGATCTGATGTAATTAAATTTCTGCACAGGTCAACTTGAATTAGAAAATGTACCACTCAAAAAGAATATATTCAGAAGTTGGGGACTTCCCGTCGAAGTTCGATCAGGGGTTGTCGGGCGGATTAAAATTGAATTCAATCTTCTGAAGTATTTAAGAAATGAACCTGTCCTAATTTCCATTGAAGACATATATTTGGTAGCTGGACTACTGAATCTTGCTGAGGTTTGTAAAGCACAATTTCGGTCTTCATGTGTAATTTTTAAATGCGTTTCAATTAAATGCTGATACTATTTCAAATATTTCAATATGTTATAGTGGGATCCTGTTTTAGAACAAGCTGTAGCACATGAAACAAAAATGAGTTCCTTGGATTCTCAAGAAGCTCGGTGGAAAGCCCAATTTGATTTAGCTTCCAACTCTTCGTCTTACTATTCCTCTTTATATTTTTCCTCGATGCGGATCGGAGCGTCAATTGTCACCAAAGTTGTGGAAAACTTACAGGTAAATTCTATCTCATTTTGCGAACAGTTCAATGAAAATGTAATTTTGTGACGTATTTAATAGATTACGTTGTAATTCTTGTAGTTAAATGTTCGGAATGTCCACATTCGTTTTGAAGAAGAAATTGGTTGTCGAAGTCGAGTGTTTGCGTTTGGATTCACTCTAGAGAGTTTGACTGCTCAAAGCTGTGATTCAAAATGGAATGCTTTATCCTCGTCATCGGGTGATGGGACAGAGTGTTCTTTCAAAACGCTGAAGTTGAATAAGTTTGATATTTACTGTGATCCCAAAGGAGAGCGATTCAGCAATGTGAAACCTCAAGATTTGAAGGTTCTGTCATTGATAGTTTATTTGTAATTTATTTGAGGTTCAACACAACTATTGACCAAGTATATTTTTCTGATATTGTAGGAGGCGATTTGCAGAGATTCAATGAACCATGAATATGTTTTGTGCCCTGTGTCTACCGAAGCACGAATTGCGAAAAATAATTCCCCCCACCCCATATCCAGCTCTTCTCAACCTCGTTTCGATGTTCAGCTAAACTTAGAGAAGTTTCAAGTGCAGCTCACAGATTCTCAATATCGGAATATTTTTAGAGCGTACAAGTCATTTCGCCGAATGAACCGCAATTGTCGACTTCGTCATTATAGACCTTTTGCCCCAATTAGTAAGAATCCAAAGGAATGGTGGAACTATGCATTCCAAGCAATTCTATTGATTCGAGGATACAAAATAAGAAAAGTGCTGAAAACTTGGGACGATGTGCTCCAAAGAGCGAGGGACAACGTAGCTTATGTAAACGCTTACGAACAACACTTAATGAGAGAATTATTAGCGAGCGATATTGGCAAAACTAAAGGTGAGAAGATAGTTTGAGTTTTTGGTTTTTACATGAAGAATGGTTTCATTGTTCAATTGATTGTTTGTTTGAAATGACACAACTTAGTTATATTTACAGACCGAATGGAGCTGGATCTACACTACGAAGAAATTCTTTCACTGAGGGAAGTCGCAATGAGAAGAGTAGAAATTCGAAATGAAAAATCTCAGATTCACGTTCCACCACACAAAGAGAAAAGTATGGAAAAGGATGCTGGTGCTGGTATTTCAACAGAACCCAAGCAAGACGGCGCTACTGGTGGAACACTCTTTTCATATTACTTTCCATCCTTAACCAACTGGATATCAGGGTCCAGTACGACGGCGGCTACGACGACTGAGACAGAGAAGACTGATCTCGAATCACCATCATCACCGGGTTCTCCGTACGAAGATGCGTCAAGTTTCCAACCGAAGGCATTATTGCTTGAGGATGACCTGGCGGATGAGAAATTGCAACTTCGAAAGAGTGAGAGTGAATTTGACGAAGCCATTTTGGATGACGTGAAAGCGTTTGGAAGGGATGCTCTTCTTGCTCGTTTTAAATTTGTTTTAAAGCATGGAGTTGTTAATCTCAATCGGAAAACCGGACTATTCCTGGGTAAGCGATTTCAATATGTTTTTATTTGTTTGTCTACATTTTATGTGGGGAAACTACTTTCCTGAATTATTATGAATATTTTATTTTACTAGAACTTGACGTTGGCAGCGTTGAAATCCAAGCCGATCTGAAACCACGGTCTAGCTCTCACAAATTTCAAATGACATTGGCTTCTTTGTTCCTCCGTGACTGTTCTACAAAATCCATCATTGTATCACCTCATGCGGCAAATAAATCTTTCACGCATCAATCAAATGGAGCTAGTATGAGCAGGAAGGAACTTGGCTTGGAGCCAATTTTTAATCTCCTGTACGAACATAAACCGAGTCGAAAGGTCGGTCATCGTGTTTCCATTACTACTCGTCCTCTTGACCTGGTAATTTATCCAGTACTCTGGGAAAATGTCGGGCACTATTTCACATTTGAAGACACTGAAGGTAAATTGGAATTTGACGAAATACAAACTAAATGGAATTGTTGTGCACATTTTATTTTTATTTGCTTGCTTGGAAATTACAGATGAGCTGGTAGCTATGCAAAATGGATATGAAATCATGAAACAAAAGACAAAAGAAGAACTGAAAATTCATTGGGAAAGACTGATTAATCAACGAAACAACAGTTTGAGTGGGAATTCAGATTCAACATGGGAGATTAATATGGATATCTCTGCTCCCCAAATCGTAATATATGACTCTAAACACTTTGGGGGCACTAATAATAGCAGTTTGACTAAAAGATATGCAGCAATTAAAAAACAATCTCAACAAGAGTCTGTCGTGGAACGTTTTGTCGTCGTCGACCTGGGCAGATTTCGATTCAGTAATACCAACTGTGATAAAGACAAGAGTGACAATGGAATGAAAGGACAAAGTATCGGTGGAGGAATTTCAACTCTGGAGGGCGACATTGCTGGATTAGATGACAATGAAGAGGACGAATTTTTAACGCCTTGCTCATCACCTTTGGAGAATGTATCTTACACTAGTTCTCCAAGACATTCAATCCCTGACATTGCCGGTCATTATACAAAAAATCAGGATGATACAGCCTCTGATCTAAGCGATTCGTTGGGCGATTTACAAGCTAAACTTTATAAAAAGTACAGATTAGAAATCAATGATGTTCAAGTAATCGTTGTTGAAGGAAAAGCGTCAAGGGACGGGAGTTGGAAACTTGCTATTTCTCGTGGTGTCTCACTTCTACATTTGGTGGATCGTTTTTCAATCAATTTACAGGTTCGTTGATCGATTTTTTAATTTGTGTTACCTATTTTTATTGAAAATTACTAAATTATTCTTAATTTCATTGCAGTTTGAACGAAGACTAATTTTCAGTGAAGATCCACTGTGGCCCTCCCTTGCTCTAGTAGCTACTCTACCAAAACTTAATCTCCATTTTAATGAGTCCAAAATTCTAACAGTTCAATCTGTACTCAACTCTTTCCTTACAACGAAGCCCAAACTTGAGCAACCAAAGTCAGCACAATGTGTAGCAAGTGGTTCTCAAATGACTTTAGACGATACTGTAGACGGAACCACAGTCTATAATGCCACCGTTAATCGAGACAAAAGTGAAAGAACCCTTCGTGCCAAGGACATGGAAATTAGTTCAGATTGTAAGCTTTTCTTAGCTCAATTTACTATTCAACAAGTTTCCGTGGAAATTCAATCAAGAGGAAGGAGTATTGCTGAACTTCAAATATCAGGAGCAAGAACTACTTTCACGAAACGAACAGGAGATACTTCTATCTCATTTGTTATACATAGTCTTCTATTAGCTGATGCTGTGCAAACTTTCGGACCTGACTTTGAACTTCTTCTTGCGTCTCACAGACATGTCAGGTAGGAAATCAAATAATTTGATTATTTCGGAGATTTTGGTTTAACGATTCACGATTCAGTAATTTTTTATCTTTGCAGTATGGACAGCGTGAGTGGAAGCCTAAAAGACAGTGAGCCTACTTCTCCTATGTCCCCGGTATCCCCGTCTTCACCGGTACCATTTGCACACGAGAAAGCCCATGAGCTTTCTATTCCATCTCAACTTCACGAAGCTCTTTTAACCTCACTCCAAAGCAAACACAAATCAAGTTCATCTTTTGGAATTCAATCACCCGTCTATGAAACGGAGGCCTTAATTACAGCAGAGTTGATGATTGTTCCAGATGATAATGGCGAGGACCTTGTTGTACTTTCTGTTCAATTCAACAGTTTGGATGTAATCGGTAAGGGTGTAATAATTTTAGGTGTTCGATTCGAATTTAAATCTTATGTGAACTTTAAAGTAGTATTTCAATCTTTCGTACTTATTTTAAATTTCAGCCAATCAGGAAACTATGGTTGAAATTGTTCAATTCATCCAAAGAGTAACTCCTGCTACTGCGGCGAATGAAAAGGAACAAACCGTTCCTAATTTTCAACTAAAAACAGAAAGTTCAATTCTACTGGTAAATGGAGGAGGACGGAAAATTGAAGCCAGTTTTGATTTCAATCGGTTGAGTGTGTTGCTCCTCAGAGGTGTTGTTGGGAAAGATGGAAGTCACTGTGCTCGGAAGATCGCCACTGCTACTGCCATTGATGCAAGAGTCAGTTTTGGAATAAGTAAGTCAATTCCAGCTCTCCAAAATTTTGTCTCGGCGGCTAACCCAACCCAATCTCTTGTTTCAACGTTTTCTAGGTGGCGACACATTAGACATTAGAGGTTCATTAGGAGGACTTCAGATGTTAAACTTGACCCCGGAAGGTCAACATCACCAGAGAGTTTTGAGCGTTGGGAAGGATCCCTTAGTTGATGCTACAACCTATAATGTTTTTACACCCGCAAGATCCTTGAACACCAAATTGAATGGATTACCTAACGATTCTGCCCTTACATTTTCTCACACAAAATCGAATTCGGAAGTGGCAAATTCGCTCATTTCACCTGTGTTCACTCTGAAAGTTGCTTCAGTTATTTATACACATTGTCCCGTCTTTCTCCTTGATCTGCAGAAGTGTATTTCACAATTTCAGGTATATTTCGAATAATGTATTCTTGAGATATTGAGTCCGAACTTAATTATCTGTGCGTTTTTAGGCTCCAATCGCAACGAAATTGAAATCAGCAGCTGCACAAATAGCTTTGGGTTTAGTTCGTCAGGATTCTGCATATGGTCTTGGGAATTATCGATCTCCTCTTGGAAGTCTCTCTTCATCTTTGGATCGTTTAAATGTTGTTGAGGAAGAAACTCAAGGCCGTAGTGCAAGTGCAGACCCTACAATGTTATGTGGAAATCCAGGTGTTAAACTTGACATTGTTCTAGATTCTCCGGTACTTGTGCTTCCACGGAATCGAACTAGTTCAGAAGTTCTTGTTGCCAACTTGGGACAAATTACGATTCAAGGAAATAAGGACAAACAGAATGAATTAGATCAAGATGATGCTTTTAACCCTAACTATAATATTCGGACATCCACACCATTACCAAAATCTTCAAAGATACAAAGGAACCCTGACGCCATCAACTACAGTGCGTTAATTTGTGATGTCAGTCTTTATTCTTTGAATCTTCAAGAGCGTTGGGATATGATTACTAATTTGAAGATGTGAGTTTCATTATTATAATTATATTAATCATCTTTTAATTCGATAGGAACGTTGATGTGTTTAACTTTGTCATGTTTTCTAATTAGGACTTACCCAACATCCAGTAATGCATCTTTAATGAGGGCACAGGAGCTGTACTACTGTGATCCAGCAATGGCGAAACCAATTCTTCACAACACAGTGATTCAATTTAACATTGACTACACTGAAGAATCTCATTTCGAAATGAATCTACCGGCCACAAGTTTTGACAAGGAGTTTTGTGGTCCAAAGTTGGAAATTCAAGGAAGCGTTGTCAATCCGTTAAAGGTATCACTCCTACCACAACAGTATTCACAAGTTCTGGACTCTCTCAACAACATTGCTGCGGGTGAAGACGATTTTTACCAGAAGGAAGTAAATGTGAATTCATTGGACCGACGAATGCATTGGGAAAAGGAAGTTGCTGCATCTTACGATCGGAAATTAATGGATCCTTTGCCATTACCTCTACCCAGTCCTACAATGGCAACGGATGATTCACTTCGTATAAGTGGTATGTAACTTAATATCCTCTCGTTTCAGACGTCTTAAAATGCAGATAAACTTTCAGCCTCAGCTGAAAGTCTCTAATCAACTAACTAGAAATTCAATTGTTAAACCAATTTGTAATTTTTAGCTTTATTCGAGATACCTGAACTGATTGTGGAACTAGTACTTCCAGAAGAGACAACGAATACCAACTCAGAGAACAACATCGAGATTCCACACCTTAGCTTGTCCTGTTCTGACTTCTCATTTGATTGCGACAAAGCCGGACATTTGACCGAAATGAAAATCTATTTGAAATCTCTAATACTTGAAGATACAAGTGTACCTAGGGATTCTCCGCAGCGTGTTCTGGCTATATCGAAACCATCAGAGGTGCCTCACACAAAGTGTTCGAACCTAATGTCTACTGTGTTTCAGCGGAATCGTTATTTGTCTACGTCTTGTCCAGATATTCCCAAAACCAGTCCGATTGACATTTCAAATTCAACCTATGAATCCAACCATAGCTATTTTAGCCCTTCCTTCAATATTGCACGAATGGAGTCTTCATCTTTGCCTGATCATTTGGATCCAAATGCTATATTTTCTGGACGTTTTTTCCCACCTGGTATGGTGAACAGGAAAATAAATAGAATGAGACGAATGAGTTCAAAAGCACCGGAAAATGTCCGTGAAATTGAAGACCACCATCGGTCCGATTCTTGCCCTTTGACTCCTCCACCCTCACCGAGGCCCATGGCAGAACATTTGGACAATTTGGTTCAAATTCAGATGACACTAGTAGATCAAAAATCCCCGTATTTCATTACAAAATATAAAGGAACTCATAAATTTACTGATGTTGAATTCAACACCCTTGAGGTTTTATTAACTCCTTGCACATTTGTTTGCCTGCGGAGATTTTTCAGTGATGCCTCGGAGTATGATGGTTCTTCAAAAATGGAGAGTAACAAGAGAAAATTTAATAAGACGCAAACACATTCTTTCAGTAAAGGAAAATATTTTGTGCAAGTGCAAGGTGCGAATGATACAAGTCCCGAGCATCCAACACCAGAACATCAAAATTCGGAGACTCAAATCAATGTGAAAGCTCTGAGAGTAAAATTTGGTCAGCAAAAAGGAACTCAGTTGGCTCAAGCCGAAGTAGTTGACGTTACATGCCATTTAGTCAATCGGGAAAACGATTTTTTTGGGGTCGATGGAAGACTTGGGTCACTTGAAGTGAGGGATGTGAGTCATCATGCTGGGCTTTATCCCGTTAAATTTACTTTTCAAGGGAAGCAGGCTCTGGATTTTGACTACAGTAGACGAGGTTAGTATTTAGTATTATAGTTTTTAGTTAACTAATTTATGAGTAATTCAATTTCTTTAATGAAATTGAAATTCCACTTAATTTCAGATCGAGAGGCAAAATTCAGACTAGAAATGGCGTCAGTTGTTTGTGTTCACACAAATCGATTTTACACAGAATTTTCAAATTTAATCTCGGCTCTCTTTGGCTCATCACTTGCAAAACCAGATATATTTCATACACCAAGTGATAATCGCAGTTTTTCTCCAGAACTTCATATTCCTGATCAAACCAAAAGTGATGTCCGTATTTCTCTCAGTATTCAAGCTGGAGCACCAGTTCTTTTATTTCCCTACAGTTCGACCTCGAATTCCATTTTGGTGGCAGATTTGGGACATTTATCTGTTCGAAATAAGTTTGTGGAGGAATCGAGTGCAAATATTTTGGACTGTATCTTCATTGACCTAATCGAGATGGATTTATACTCAGCAATATTGATAGAGGGTGTGAGTTTACGTACGTCTGCAAAGGATGTCAAATCTTGGCGGCTTGACGAAAATTTAATAGTTGTGAAGACAGAGAATAGTCCTTCACTTTTGAGGGACAAGTGTGCATTGAATCTCAAAATGAAAAGAATGTTAACTAAAACGTACTCAATCAAACAACCAAATACAAGTGTAGCCGGAACACTGTCGACAGTCTTTGTGACTTTGGATCCTGAAAAATACAAGGTAGATTTCTTCAAGTGAGAAATAGAATAGAAATAGAATTGAGAAAAATGTAAAATATAATTATATTTTTTGTCTAGTTGATCCGAGGGTTTCTGGAATTCAACATGGGCGAAAAAATATCGACTACTTATGTGGATCCGCTCTCTCCCGTTAGGCACAGGAGACCGTCATTTTTGGGTACGGCTGGTGGAGCAGGACCAGGTGCAGCTGGAACACCATCCCAGTTGGATTTAGCAGTTGAGCTTGACCTTGTAAATGTAACCGTTGAGTTGGTCAAAGAATCTGGTTTTACGTTGAGTCGGATTGATTTTTTGAAGTCGGAGTTCAAGTTTCTCAGCAATGTGGATGGCACTAAAGACTACGGCTTAGTCTCTCATAGCATTCTAATTAGTGATGTCAGACATAACAGTGAATCTGAATCAACAAATTCGAAAAATGTCTTCACAAACATCCTTCAGCAAACTCTGCCGACATCGGTAAGTGAACACATGAAAGATTCATTTATACTAAATTTTTCGAGAATTTTATATTATTTTTGCTTTGCTTTTTCTAAATGCAGAATCAACCCCCTGATGTTGAAACTGTCAATTCTAGTTCTGATATGCAAGCCGAAGTTCATTTTCGGCAGACACAAAGAGGATTGAGTGTGTCTCTTGTTCTGAGCAATATTCGACTCATGCTCATTCTAGACTGGTGGATGGAAGTTCATGGCTTTATTTTGAAACAAATGCCCTTACCCCCTTCACCACTTTCCCTTGAAGATTCAGTTGAAAACGAAAATGAGATGACTATTAGAAATATATCACCATTATTGAGTAGGTCTAAACAACTCACAAGTCCGGTGACAGTTTCTGCTGGAATAGTTACAAGAAGAGCACCTATCCTAGATGTTCCGGCAACCACTTTCGAACTCAAAATAAATGTGCTTAATTGTGAACTAGTAGTTGTTGAGGATCCATCTGTTTGGGATACGAATGCTATTATTTTGAAGGTCACGGCTGCAATGACTTATCGCCCTCATTTGGAGCGCCCTGTTTCCTGTAACATATTGTCCTGTGAATTATTTTCTTGCATTCTTGGATTGGAATCAGACACAGCACTCTCCATTTTGGATCCGACCAACTTATCCCTTGAACTTGTTCGAAAAACTAAGTCAGAGTCGCAGGGAATATTAGATGCGACTATATCACCATCAACTGTTGATAAAGTTTTGAAGATTCAGAGCCCGCAATTGAGTCTACGTCTCAGCTATCATGATATGAAAATGTTTGTTCAACTTCTTGAAAGTTTTTCCAAACAGGCTCAAACTCATTTAGCTGCTTCTGGAGGGGTCGGCGTTGGGGAACTCATGAATATTGATGACGAAGACGCCGGTGTGGGATCCTCTTTACCTGTGGTTAGCTTTCATACAAAAACTAATGAAATTTCTAAGATAACTGAGTTCGTTAAATGTAATCGCATGATATTTATATTTTCAGGGAGTCTATCAACGTGCGTACTATTTTGACGAAGCAAGTATTGACCAACTTCTTTCAATGGGCTTTCCTCGTAAACAATCTGAGGATGCATTAAAACAATGTGAAGGGAGACTGGAAGACGCTGCTCTTTTACTCAGTTCCAACGAAAATGTTATTGAAAATTCTGAGAGTATGCAATCCACCGGCAGTTGTGCTAGTTCAAATGAAGATTTCATGAAGGGAAGACCCAAAATGCTGGAAACTAAGACTAATGGAGACGTTGGACTCATTTGTGGCATTGAGGTGAAATGCAATTGTCTTTCCGTATGCGTGATTGACGATTGCAAAGATGCGGATGTTCCCCTCGCAGAGCTAAATGTGAACCAATTAGAATTAATTCAAAATTGTGAAGAGAAATCTGGAAGAGCGGAATGCATTTTTAGTGGTGATTATTATAATCGTGAACTAAGCGGTTGGGAGCCGTTCTTGGAACCTTGGAAATGCTCTACGAGTTGGAAGCAGAATTTACGGGGACAATTGGGTAAGGGTGGCTGTCGGAAGACTAGTACGAATACGAATTTTGAGAGTGCTATTACTATACGACAAATTTTGAATTTCAGGGAAAACTTCTCCCTCAAGAGAATTTCCATTGAAGGCGGCTGAGCTTGAGCTTACCGTAGCAGCAAGGGACGTGCTGAATGTGAATGTTACATCAACCCTATTAAATTTGTATTCTACGGTTTCATCAAATTGGACAGAGGATTATCAACATCAAAAAGTTGACAAACGGCGAGCCCCTTTTGTTCCGTTTCTTGTCAAGAATGAGACGGGTTCTTCTCTATGGTTCTCAACAATCTTGTCCAATAATGAGGATTTAGTTCGACAGCAAAAGCAGGGAGGAGAAGTTCTTCAAAAGGACGGGACTAGTTGGATTAAAGTTGCAAGTGGATGTGAACAACCATTTAGTTTTGAAGGACGGGGGAAATTGAGACACCGGAATACACATCAATTGAGAACACATCAGCTTGCAGTCCGTGTAGATGGATGGCTAGAGGCAAATCCAGTGTCAGTGGACAGAGTTGGAACGTATTTTCGTGTCGTGAAACCCATTACAAACACTTCCAAATATTACGGATTTGTAAGTACAAGTCTTTTTTTAAATTCTTTCGAATTTGTTTCCCCGGTAGATAATTAATTGTGATCTATTAAACGTATTTTTATACAGCAAGGGGCCGAGTTACCATCTGCTCGTTTAGTATATGAAGTTCGCTTGCAAGGTTCGGCGCAAAAGTTAGTTATTGTCCGCTCAGCTCTAATGGTGAAGAACACTTTACCAGAGACCGTGGAGTTGAAGTTGGAAAATACGATTGTATTCCCAGCATGTAAGTATTGAAATGTTTTTGTTCAAGTCAATTCAATTGTGATACCTTTATTATTATTTTTTTGAATTTTTAGTTGCAAAAGCCCAAACCGGAGGATCTCTTTTGCTTCAAGTTCAGTCCAATCAAACGTGCCCAATTCCATTGCACTCTGTCTACGCCCAAATATGGATTCGTCCAACGGAAAGACAATCTGGACAATCTCAGTCTTATAATCCATCACTATATAACTATTGTGTGCAACCCTTACTTCTTGGTAATAATCCTGAAGGACTAAGAGTTTGTCGCTCATTAATATTATCATCGTCCAATCAAGTCAAACCTTACCATTTTTGTGTGGCC
>JAQGCB010001799.1:0-13225 GCA_034698835.1 Protaphorura tricampata
TCATCTAATATTTATTAAAATTAATTTATATCTTAAGTCTTTGTAAAATTACCTTGGACAGAGATGCGGCTGGGGAGCTCATTTTCGTTTTCCGCGGAATGATGAGTCCGGTGAGAAAGGTCAGAGGTCACAGGCAGTTGAAGTTGAAATAACTAATTTTAATCAGTGAATCACATCAACTGAAAATTGCACAATTTTATTTTTGTAATTTTATTTTTATTCGTGGAAAATTCTGGCGGTGTGGGTTTCTCAGTTTTAAATTCCGTGGCACGGAAATCACATGGAATTTTTTGTCGGGATTTCTGGTTCACTTTCCTCCGTTCAATTCTGTGGACCCACAAACTAACTCATCTTCATCGGGTGCAGTCGTGGCCGAGTGGTTAAGGCGTTGGACTTGAAATCCAATGGGGTTTCCCCGCGTAGGTTCGAATCCTGCCGACTGCGATATTGTTTTTGCACTTTTTATGTACAAACTACCTTCATGAAGTTTTTTGCCAATACGCGCATACCGTAAATGACCGAATAGAGCCCCCTGCTCAATTAGAGCCCTCTGCTCAAATAGAGCCCTCCTCAAATGCGCGCTTCTTCCATAAGAGTCAATGTATTACATCACCCCAGTGCTCGAATACAGCCCGGGTCTCAGGACGGCAAATTTGAATAGAGCCCCCGGGCTCCATTCGGTCTTTTACGGTATACATATACATTTCTCTTTAAGCCTGTTTGTCATCCTCAGGGACTCTCATTTCCTCCCATGGTGGTTTATTGACTGGATTAAATTTCATCATATCATCCTCGTCTTTTGCAATTCTGTATGGAGTCAGGTAGATTTAGGGATTAAATTACTCTTAGAATGGATTATATAACTTATTTTGATATTAATGTATTTGTTCACACCTGTAACCCCACAAATCCATGGCCTTTTCACAATGAAATTGAATTTTTTTGACTTCATCAAAGTTGTCTTGTAAGAATTTCTCTCTCCATTGAAATGGAGTTGTCTTGGAGTCACGGAAAGTTGAGTAAGGTCCGCCTTTTTTAAACTTTGTATGAGTATCTAGAAACTTCTCTACTTGAGGATGATACTGGAGTCGAAAAAAATTGAATAATTTCTTCACGGCTGAGTAAGGTTTCACAGAAATGTCTTCGTAGCGCAGAACCCTAGAAAAATTTAAGGTGCGTTTGGTCAATTTCGTAACATTTACATTTTACATTTACAACATAAATTGAGTTGAAAATGCTACTCTACGATTTTGATTTTTGACTTACATAAAACGACCTGGGTATTTCTTTCGTAGTTCAACTGCAGCGTAGAAATCTGCTTCCATGTCAGAGCAATGTTTTTGTGGGGATTCACAGTCCGGTCGGCCTTTGCACCAATGAAGGTCTCGTCGCGACAGCATTGTACCTCTGGGATCTCGTATCACCAGTAACAGCCTTACGTCCAGACTAAATAAAATGTCATATGTATTGGATTGGACAATATAATTATGTGTAGGTATTTGTAAAAATTATTTCTAAGGTTTGGTTCAATTTGTTTAAAAAAAAATATTGTTACTCCACTTACTCTGCATCATCCAATAATGATTTGGCTGGAGTGAGACGGATTCGAAGGAGTTTCATAACTTGGAAAGGAAATAGTCTGCAGATTCTGGTCAGGAAATCGGGGTCCGAACACACTTCATGATTTTTTCTTTCACAATATTTTCCAAGTCTGGGATTTAATGTAACCATAAAACTGTAGTGTTTAATATATTTCCAAAAATTAGCTACAAACAAAAAGAAATAAAAAAATAATTGCTTTAGTAATGGAATCATGAATTGGAGATATTTAGGATAGTACTCTCAACGATTCGTTTCGTTCCCTCAAAGAAACGGACACGAAAAATTAGAAACTGTGACGACACGGAAACGAAAAGATTTGTTTAACATTAGCTTCATGGGAGGCATTATTCCGTTTCATTCCATTTCTTCAAAGACTAAAGAACGTACCCAAGTTTTCGTAGCGACAATTGAGTAGTTCACGGAGGTCTCCAACACCGCGTTCGGCTAAATTCTCAGAACGCAACTATCAGAGTAAAGAATTTATTTATTAATTGTCGGGGTTAAAAAAATTAATATGTGAGACTGTATACAAATACAGTGTACCTTAACTCGTCCATAAGCCATGAGTGGTTCGAAGTGATAATAAGTGCCAGGATGAGAGGTGAGAATTTCTCCGAGGAAATTAGAGCCTGATCTCCAAGAAGTTAAAATTATATTTCGGATTGGTTTTCCTCCTTGTTCCAGAACCAAATCCTCCCATTTCCTTTTCCATGACAAGAATAAAATCCAATTAGAAAATTGAACTGTACATATGTAGTTTATTGAATGGATAATAAACGTGGGATTTGTAATTGATTGTTTGGATTGTAAATTATTACTTGGATTTGTTGTCAAACTGAAAATGTGTCATTTCTTTTGCCAAGAACTCACGTCCTTTTCTAATGAATCGTTCACGAATCTCAGTCAGATGAGTCAGTTTACGAGAAGACTGATTTTGGTTCACTTTTTGAAATGCTTCCTACAGAAAATTAATAAATTAAAAATAATGTAAGTTTTTTTTAAAACTATTGTAACATGTATTTAACTACAGTGCTTGCCTTAAATGTTTGGAATTCTTTTGATTTACTTGAAGAGATGACTTTTTCCGGTACCGGCTCATCGTACTTATATTTTGCTCGGCTATTCGGACGTAAATCTTCAGCAATGGCTGGACATGTATTGGCGTTCGGATTGATGATCTTACTCTTATCAGGACTAATTGAATTACCACAATTAGGAGTCATCGAATTTTGACTAATAGTTTCTTGACTCTCAACCTCATTTTGGCACGTAACTATTGAATTACATAGTACTGAGAAAATAATTAAAGCAGGAACGGAGGAAAAATAATGCGCCATTGGAATGACTCCCCTCAAAAATTATATTCGACGCCGAAATTTGCAACGAAATATTTTTTTCGAACCCTTACGCTGAAATAAAAGAAAGCAGCTAGCAGCCTGTAGGCAACTCCAGATATATTTCTGTGTCTATAAGTTCATAACTACATTTTATGCTGACAAATTATGAGCATCTGTATCTGTGTCTGTCATAAAATAGGACGTTTGATTTAATTAATTTAATTATCAATGAATTCATTGTCTCTCTCTGACACTGACGACTCACAATTTGTACAACATGTTAAAAAGAAGTTTCATTTATTCACAGGTGTGATACAAAAAAGATTTGGTTCATTAATTATATCTTCTTTAATCACAATCTCCAGTGTAGGCGGGTAAAGGTGTATGCATATAGAAAATAAACCACACGTTCCATTCCGATAAAATATAAAATATGTTCTCAGAACTTCTACTGAAAAAAATATACATCAATTTTATAAGATTGATTGATTGAGAATGCTACAAATTCTGATAATACAAAATGTCATTGAAGTGTTGCGTCAGAAAATAAAAATTGAACTCCATATTTCAATCAATCCTCTGTTTGTACAAAAAAAAATTAATCCCACAATCAAGCCGACTCTAAATAACTTGCAATTATTTTTTTCCCCAATTAATCGAACTCTAATCCGCACATCTCGTCTGTGGAATTTGTGAGCTATTTTGCATCAATGCATAGGAAACATTAATGGATTTAGAGTATTTTCAATCCAAAAAACTGTCTTAAGATTATAATACAATTATATACATAGTTTCATTAAAATAAAAAGGAGCTAATTTTTGCAAGAGAACCATCATACAGAACATTAACCTTGAAGTTTAGAATGCATGCATGTTAGATAATATTCCATTCGATGAATGTGCAACTGAGACTAAACCACCCTTGACCTCATTTGACCTTTGTCTTTGTAACTACAGTGCGGATAAAAAAAAAGCATGTCACGGTTTGATTCGGCAATTATGTCTGCGTGTTCTCGTGTATGTTATAATTAACGTGATGATTTAATTTGGAGATAATTTCATTAGTTTCAATTAAAGTTTTAATATCATATAATGCGCAAATCTCGAAATAATTCAGAAAAGAAGACAAATAATGAAAGAAATTCGGAAATTCATTTCAAACTGGCGTCTAAAGATTTGGGCCACACTGTACAGTACGCTACTTTGTATCCTGGTTTATTACATGAGACAAGGACAATTTGAATAAATTCCATCAAATAAATTTAAATCCTACCCAAAGTGCTGGCGAATGACAAATTAAATTGTGTGTGAAATTAAGTTAGCAAAAATATATAACTTGTACCATTTTTGTAAATAAGGATTTATTTATAACAAATATTTTGGAAGAATATAAATAGGAAAGTATGTTGTGGTATAAATTAATAAACTTTATTGCCTTTGGTGTATTGATACCACTCATTGTTAAATTCTGTGGGTCATTTGATTACTACTCAGATTATTTGAAACATTTTTTTGAGACTGATATCTCCAACCAAGTTTTTGATTTCATTGTTGGTAAGATATTCTTATCAAATATTATAAAGTTAAAAATTACCTACTACTATGCATAAAAATTTCAATGTGTTTTTTATATAGTCGGAAGTGGTTCAGCCGGAGCAGTCGTTGCTACAAGACTATCGAAAAATTATAAAGTTTTACTCTTAGAAGCAGGGGGTGAGCCGAGTTTTTTGAATAGTGTTCCAGGATTAGCAGTAGACTTACTACAATATCCTCACACAGACTGGGGTTATAAGTCCGAACCTCAAAAGAATGCATGTCAAGGTCTAAAAAATCAGGTTATGACCAAAATTGTTGTACGTACTCTAAAAATAACAGAATTTTTTAAAGCTTTACGTGCTTTTTAAAACACACACTCACACACACGTACAGCAAGCATCATTGAGTCGAGGAAAAGTACTGGGTGGAACAAGTACACTCAACTACATGTTATACCATCGTGGTCATCCAAATGATTACGAAAATTGGGCAAACATTACTGGAGACCCAGAATGGAAATATGAGAATATCCTTCCATTTTTTAAAAAGTCTATTCTGAGTTACAAGGGGAAATATCAAGAAAATGGTGAGTCAATTATGACTACTACATTTTTATGTCCTTAATATTTTTAAAACGATAGAAATATATGTTACCATTTTCAGAGATACACCATGGAGGCTCACCCTATGGTTTTCTGACGATAGAGCCCTTAAAACTTACTCCAATGAAAGATGAATTTATACAAGGTGGAAAAGAAATGGGGTACGCGGAGATTGATGTAAACGGACCACAGAAATCAGGTAAAGAATTCTGAAACACTTTTTTTAAACTAATAATTTTGTAGCAAATATTTTTTAATAACACTCAAGACAATTGTAGGATTTGGGGAGTTCGTTGTAACAGCTGCGAATGGAGTTCGTGGTGGAACTTATGCCACATTACTTCAAAATCCACGAAATGCCAACAATTTGAAAATATTGAAGTACTCACAAGCTGTAAAGGTTAAAAATTAACTGGACCATTATATTTTGTTATTATTTACCACACCGTTGCGTTTACTACACAGATTGCTATTAACAAATCAGGACGTGCATTGGGTGTCTGGTATTCTCGCCACGGTACAATGAAATACGCTACCGCCTCAAAAGAGGTCATTAGTAGTGCAGGCACCATTGACTCGCCCAAACTTCTCATGTTGTCTGGAATTGGCCTAAAAGCTCATCTTGAAAGAATTGGGGTGAGTGGGTTTCTAATTAATATTTTAAAAAGATTGTAAATATGTGATAAATTATGCAGATTAAATCTAAAGTGGACCTTCCGGTCGGACAAAATCTACAGGACCACGTTGGGACCACGCTTATCCAAATTCGAATTGAAAAACCACTGTCATTTCTCATAGAAAGAAATGTAACTGTTGGGGCATTCGCTGAATATATGCTCTACGGTACAGGTATGTTGATGGCTTCGAAACAAAATTCCTTTGAAAAAGGTCAAAGGTCATTTGTGAACTCTATTTTGAAAGGTCCCTTGGGCGCTGCAGCTATTCTGAACTCCCAAGCCTTTATAACGTCATCCTTTGTGAACAAAACATTCACTGGAGGAGATTGGCCGGATCTCCAAATACTTTTTATTCCAATTGCACTCACGAATGCGGCTTACGATGCATTTTCAAAGGGTTCAAATTACAGAGATGGTTTCTTAAAATGCAATGTAGGTCCACATGACCTAAAGGATGGATTTAATGTTGGAATTTCCCTAGCACGACCTAAAAGTAGAGGTCAAATAACACTTAAAGACAATAACCCATTCTCTGACCCAATCATAGACCCAAATTATTTTGAGCACCCTGATGATACTAAAATACTAATTGAAGGTGAGATTTTGATCAATATCCACAGAAGTACTGTAATCCAATGAGTCATTTTGTTTTAAACTCCATTATTTCCAGGTATAAAATTTGTACTCAAAATGGTGGAGACTACAAATAGTTTTAAAGAACTTGGAGCAGAATTGACAAAAGTTCCTATGGCAGAGTGTAAAAATTTTAAATACCGATCGGATGCTTACTGGGATTGCTATGTTCGACACCTTAGTTATTCAATATGGCATTTAACTTCAACCTGCAGTATGGGAAGAGGTGTTTCAGATCCAAAAGCTGTTGTTGACTCACGATTACGGTAAAAAAGAATACAACTGTCATTTTTTTTTGCATGTATCATCTAATGTAACGATTGATGAACGTACTTTTGAAATACAGGGTTTTGGGTATGAATGGACTCCGTGTCATTGACGCTTCTATCATGCCAACCATTGTTAACGCAAATACGAATGCACCAGCCATCATGATCGGTGAGAAGGGTGCGCATTTTGTATTAGATTTCTGGGCATCTCAATTTCTTGTTTGTGATAGAATAGAACGCTTATTGTATTTAGACAATTTCAAATGCTATTACTCGCGACTTGTATAAAAATGGACATTAAATAAAATTATAAAATTTTAAACTTGTTTGAAAAAAATTATTAGTTAGACCTTCGCAAAAAAAAAATTTTAAACGCTCATCTTCGAATTAAGTCCAAGTTACTAGTAACTTGATCTGGGTCTTGTGACACTGTGAGCCAATTGAATTTTGAAGCGTTATTATTAACTTCATGAATAATGCAGTTGGTTTTTTTCTATAACAAGTCCGATCATCGCTTGCAAATCACATATATTATTTTAGAACGTGTGATTTTAAGATCTCAACTGTCAAGTTCCAGTATATAGACTTTGTGCTCGGACATAAAAACCACTTTTACTTAATTATTATATAAAAACCTGAATTTGTATAACAAGTATAAAACACAAGGACATAGGACTACAGAAATAGCTTTTTGGTTTAGTTGCTTCTCACAAAATTACGAATCGACTACGGCTGTATTCGTATTGTTAATAAAAATTAAAAATAATAGGTTAAAATCCTAGCAGTCTTTTTCAAAATGTTGTGGTACAATTTGGTATTCTTCATCACATTTGCTTTGTCCACACCCGTAATAGTAATTTTATCTGGAACAATAAATTACTATTGGGATCATTTTAAAAGTAATTTTGAGACTGACGTCTCCAACCAAGTTTTTGACTTCATTGTGGGTAAGATATTTGCTTAAAATATTATGATGTTAAAAATTATGCATAAAAATTTAAATGTGAAATCTGTATGTATAGTCGGAAGTGGTTCAGCCGGAGCAGTGGTTGCAAGACTCTCAAAAAATTATAAAGTTTTACTCCTTGAAGCTGGTGGGGATCCAAGTTTTCTTAATAGTGTTCCAGGATTATCGGGGGATTTACTCGGATATTCACAAACTGACTGGGGTTACAAGTCTGAACCACAAAAGTATGCGTGTAAAGGGTTAAAAAATCGTGTAAGTTATTTTTTTTAAATATTTCGCCGTTTAAGAGTTCACGCCAATGTTATTTTTTGGAAACAGCAAGCTCCATGGAATCGTGGGAAAGTCTTGGGTGGGACGAGTACTCTCAACTACATGCTTTATATGCGAGGTCATCCAAATGACTACGAAAACTGGGCAAACATTACTGGTGATCCCGAATGGAAGTATGAGAACGTTTTACCATTTTTCAAAAAGTCCATTGCAAATTATAAAGGGAAATCGCAAGGAAGTGGTAAGTTGGCCCACCCTGCGGGAATAAATAGTTAAACATCAATCAAGTATGTAATGGTTCTTCTATGCAGAGAGAGACAAGCAATACGGAAATTCGCCTTATGGATTTCTAACAATAGAATCATATAAATTTCCACCTTTAAGAGAGGAATGGGTAAAGGCTTGTAAAGAGATGGGTTTTGAAGAGATTGATATCAATGGCCCGCAAACTTCAGGTATTCAGAAATGTGAACTTTCCAGTTATAATTTTTTAATTGAAATACATTAAACAATTTCAGGGGTCGGTGACCTTGAATTTACTACGGTCAACGGTGTTCGTGGTGGGACTTACGGAACGTTACTCAAAAATCCAAGAAATCCACACAACTTGAAAATTTCTAAATATTCACAAGCCATTAAGGTTAGTCGTAAGTAATTACATGCAAAAATATGTGAACACCATTGAAAATAAACAAGCTGTGTAAAATTCAGATTCACATAGACAAATCTGGACGAGCTGTTGGTGTTTGGTATTACCGTCATGGTGTCAAAAAATACGCTGCCGCCTCAAAAGAGGTCATTAGTAGTGCTGGGAGCATTGATTCCCCTAAACTTCTCATGTTATCTGGAATCGGCCCGAAGGACCACTTGAAAAAAATTGGGGTAAGAAATTTTTTAGTGTTTCGAAATTCCACTGCCAAGTTCTTAATAACACTTATGTGTATTTTTAGATTAAGGCGAAAGTGGACCTACCGGTTGGAAAAAGTCTCCAAGATCATGTTGGAACATCGTTGTTTCCAATTTTGATCGACAAGCCGCTATCCTTCCTCATCGAAAGAAATATGACTGTGGGCGTATTCGCTGAGTATTTTCTACATGGGACAGGTGAGTAGATTAATATTTGGATCAAAATTGTTAAATAATTCACTACATTCTTTTGCCGACCTTAAGGTCCTCTGGCGGCTGGTGCTGTGGCCAATTCCCAAGTCTTAATGTCATCATCTCTTGTTAATAAAAAGTTGAGTGGAGATTGGCCAGATCTTCAAATAATTATGGTTCCAGTTGCGGCCACCAGTGCCGGTTCAAGTGCATTCTCAAAAGTCATGAATTACCGAGATGGTTTCTTAACTGAAATCATTGGGCCTCACGACCAAAAGGATGGAGTTCAGGTTATGATTTCCTTGGGAAGACCGAAAAGTCGTGGCGAAGTAACTCTGAAGGATAAAAATCCATTCTCCGATCCAATTATGGATCCAAAATATTTAGAACATCCAGATGATGCAAAGATGTTAATTGAAGGTGATATTTGTGTCATTGTTTGCATATAATAAATTATATATAATAAAATCCAAACAATAAAATTATTTTTAAAATCAGGTATAAAATTTGTACTTAAAATGGTGGAAAGTACAAAAAGTTTTCAAGGACTTGGAGCTGAATACACAAAATTTTCTATGCCGGATTGTAAAGAATTTAAATTTCAATCGGACGCTTACTGGGATTGCTATGTTCGACACAATAGTGTCACGATTTGGCATTATGTTTCCACTTGCAGGATGGGAAAAGATGCTTCAGATAAGGAAGCTGTCGTTGATACAAGACTAAGGTAAGCACACATTAATTCCAATTATATTCAGGGTGGAGCATAAACCTTTGAACTAAAACAAATATCATTATATTGCATGATTTTATAGGGTTTTGGGTGTGACTGGTCTCCGAGTCATTGACGCCTCAATCATGCCAACCATTGTGAACGCAAATACGAATGCAGCAGCCATTATGATCGGTGAAAAGGGTGCCCATTTTGTATTAGACTTCTGGGCATCACAATACCTTGTTTGTGACAGACGACAATACTTAATGTATTTAGACAATTTCAAATGTTATTACTCTCGACCTGTATAAAAATGTATCTTACAGTATAAAATCAAAATTGAAAACGTATTGATTTTGAATAGAATTATCGAATGTCAAACGAAAACAAATTTTGTTTGAATAAATTGACATAACGGCATAATGTCCATATATAGGGTTGGTTTTGAAACACCCTGTATTAGAATGACACATAAATTGACACTTGACCGATATCCATAATTTGCCCTAGACATCAATGTAATACTACCAAACCACAAATCTTTTAAAACTAATTTGGACTCACCTTCATTTGACTTTGGCAAGTGAAAATCATACAGAATTAGAATAACAAATCGCTACTAGTAAGGATTTTTCTATACATAAAATAAAAAACAGAAAATGATGACATAATTGTCTGTGCTGTGTCTCCTGTCGTCTAATGTGTCACGTCATGCCATAAATACACCGCACCTTTCTTCATTCACTCACAAACTAGTATGTACTAGTAGCCCCAGTTTATTTATTAAATAGAACATCTTAATTCCGTAACCTCGTACTTGCTGCGACTACGCGACTAGTGCATTAAGAATAAGCCGGCAAAGCACTTGCGTTGCATTATGCAACGCTAACTATGAAATAACGAGTTTGAATTAATTAGCAATACCATATAAAACTAGACAATTTTGTCCAGGAATAGTCACTTTTTCTTTGGCAGTTCTTGCGAGCAGAAGATAGACACGGCGTGCAAAACTAGAAAATCATAATACAAAATGGCAACTCGTTGGGGTATTTTGAGCGCTGGATATATCAGCAATGATTTCGTGACTGCCATGGCTACTATGCTTGACCCTAAGGAATATCAAATTGTGGCTGTTGCTGCCAGAAATTTGTCATCTGCCCAAGATTTTGCTAAACTTCATGGAATTCCAAAGGCTTATGGGTCCTACGAAGAACTCGTCAAGGACGCCAATGTTGGTGAGTCAAATTTTCAATTTGTATGACGTACTTTAAAATAATTAAGAAAATAACTAAATTTTGTGTAGAATATTTAATTATCATTTTTATTTTCAGAGGTTGTCTACATTGGAACAACAAATAACACACATTTTGAGGTTGCAATACTTGCGTTGAATCATGGGAAACATGTCCTTTTGGAAAAACCATGTGCGATCAATGTTAAAGAAACAAAGGCAATCCTTGACCTTGCCCAACAGAAGAAACTATTTTTTATGGAGGTAAAAATCAAAATAATAAATCAGTACAATTCAATATTTAATTAACACACATTCCTTGACAAGACAATCTAACAACTAGGGGTTCCTTCGAGCCCAGGCTTAATTCTAAAATACTATGTGGGCAGACACCTTCGCTTATTTGGACAAATGTCATAATTAAGTGATATTATTCCGACATATTCTTCATTACCTCTCTATAATAGGCAATCTGGTCTCGATTTTTCGAATCTTACAAAAAATTGAAGAAAGAAATTCAGGCTGGAGTCATCGGAGACGTCCAACAAGTTCTCGTCACTTTTGGTGAGAAAATTTCGGAGGTCCCCCGCCTCAAGTAAGTCAGTCCACAATAAAATCAAAAAGCGGTTACTTTTGCCAGTTTTGCCACACCCTGTATATGTAAATGCCTGCAATGTGCGTAGAATATTTATTTACCTAATTAATTTTTGTAATTAATAGACTGAAGGAATTGGGAGGTGGTACGATGTTGGACATTGGAATTTATTGTACACAATTTGCTCAACATGTATTCAATGGAGAAAAACCCATCAAAGTCATTGGCGCGGGTCACATGAATTCTGAGGGTGTGGATGACAGTACTAGCGTCACTTTGTTGTACTCGGGTGGACGAACTGCAACTTTTGTGACAAATTCCAAGGTGGAATTACCAAATGAAGCCTTTGCAGTTGGGACAAAAGGAACCCTCAAAGTAATTTCTGATGGAATAAATAATTCTAAACTAATTTTAAAATGTGTAATCAAATTTTTGTTGATTATATAGCTCGAAGCACCATTCTGGTGTAGTTTGGGTTTAGTTGGACCAAACGGAACTGAAAACTTCCCATTGCCGAAAGCAGTGAAGAAATTGAACTTTGGGAACAGTGAAGGACTTGCATATCAGTGTCATGAAGTTCGCCGTTGTATCAAAAGTGGTACGTTACATAAATTTTGTCCTTTGGAAATATGACCAATTTCCAGCATTTTAATATTTATAATTTTCAACTTTATGTTTGTCCAGGTCTGACCGAAAGCCCAGTTGTTTCTCACAAGGAGACTCTTCAGATTGCTGAGATTTTGGAATCTGTCCGGAAGCAAATTGGTGTCGTGTACCTTCAAGATTAACTTTCTTCCAGTTTCAGTCAAAATTGTATCACACAAATGTCAAAGTTATCAGTTCGGATG
Organism: Protaphorura tricampata; assembly: GCA_034698835.1. Lineage (NCBI taxonomy): Eukaryota > Metazoa > Arthropoda > Collembola > Poduromorpha > Onychiuridae > Protaphorura > Protaphorura tricampata. Next base: position 12,381 of record JAQGCB010001799.1, read on the forward strand.
GAAAATTATTCATGTGTCTTGAAATATTATGTGTTCAGATTCTATGGTTTATAACCATACTGATTATAAAGATAGAATGGTCATATTTTTTGTTGAAATAAAGTGAAGGCATCGGAATGCATGCAAGAATTAAGTGAGCAACAAAATTGATTTTATTTTAGGCTACTCTACTCACTGCATATAAAATACATCATCTGAGGAAATTTTGAAGCACGTGCGCAGGAATAACAGCCGTAACAGTTTTTTGTTTAGTTGGACCAAATGGAACCGAAAGATTTACATTGCCGGAACCGGTCATGAAATTAAACTTTCCGAACAGTAACAGTCAAGCTCTTACCAATCAGTGTATTGAAGTACGCCGTTGTATCAAAAGTGGTACGTTAAGTTACATAAAGCGGAACTCGTCTGTTCGAGCTCACTTTTAATATTTATAATTTTAATCTTTTTCCTCAGGTCTGATTGAAAGCTCAATCGTTTCTCACAAGGAGACTCTCACGATCGCTGAGATTATGGAATCTGTTTGGAAGCAAATCGGGGTCGTATACCTTCAAGATTAATTCTCTTCAATTTTTATTTTCGGCCAAAACTTTGTCTCAAAAATGTTAAAATAATTCAATTCTGTGAAAATTCTTCATATATGATGTACAGGTGAATCTGGCAAAAATAATTGTTTTATTGAACAGTCAGACTATCAATAGTTTGCAGCATTCGGAAATACCCGGCATTTATACTCTTGTACTGATATGATAACATATATGGTAGTGTTGCAAAAGTTCCATTTAGTTCCATTGAGTTCTAGTTCCTGACTAGAACGGCATTAATTAAGTTCTAGTTCTAGTTCCGCT
>JAQGCB010001800.1:0-13225 GCA_034698835.1 Protaphorura tricampata
CTCTCCACTGCTATCATAATTGTGAAGTAAACGGATGCCGTTTGAGCTGTTGATAAAAATTAACACATTTTTGTTCAATTACCGCTACATAAAAAATTTCACGAATAAATTTTTCACCTGTGTCATTGATGTAAACAAGAACTGGATGAGTAATTGGATCCATAGTACTCTGATAACCCTCTGCCACTTCCAAATATGAAAATACTGACACCAACGAATAAATTAAAATATTGAGGACTAGAAAAACTAAGTCAAACACTGTGAGTCCCAATAGAAGGCACGTAATGGATGACCTGAGTCCCGGGCGTGTCAACACAAGTATTGTTAAAATATTACCCACAATTCCAAATGTACCAATTATTGTAATCCCAATCCCTTGTACAATAAATTCAAAAAATTGATGGGTATTTTTGCCATCAGCACTTTCATTAAGGAAAATTTCCACATTCCCTTCACTACTAATATGGCTACTTCTGTTTTGCATTTTTATTGTTGAGTCGTGACGAGAGTCTAACTCTGACTAGTGACGGCTGGTCAACTTACTAGTTGTCGACTGTACTGTGCAAAACAGTGCTTTGCTATTGTTTATTCACATATACGTAACAGGTAGGCATAATAATCAACCATATATCATACACAAAATTAATTAATGAAGAGAATATATAATGGAATGACTCAGGTGCGAAGCGTACCTGCTTTTTAGCGTAGTTTGTGTTGGGATTACCAAGGTTAATACATTTGACATTACATGCGTCATTTAAATCATCTTTCGTATGTATACAAGGAAATAATGATCGAGTGTGCGTAAATATGAATAAAATGCAATGTTGTGTCCTGTGTGTTTTGGCTGTGTTTTAATATTTCTCTTGAAATCTATTCTGTGAATCTGAAGTGAAGTCTGAAGTTGAAGTGGATTTTTTAGGAGAGTACCTAACGTGTACACTACACGGGAAGGTACATAACAATTTGATTATACTCCAAACTCCAAACATCCGCATCCAATGTCGAAGACTTCAAGAAAAAATGCAGGGAAAAAAATTGAATAAATTTATTTTGCAGACAGATTTGTTGGTTTACCGTAATTCACGGATTAGAAATCCGGCGGGTCACTAATTGATTCGGCAGGATTAGAAAAAGCCGGCTTTTACAACTTTCTCCAGGGTGAATGGAGAAAGCAGGAGAAAGTCCAGATTTATATTCTGTGCCCGGGTTACCATTAGACACCGGGTTTCTAGTCGGTAATTTACGGGATGCCGGATGTGATCAATAACAGAGTTTCTAGTGCCGAAAAAAATTGCAAAAGGAAAGGAGAGGTCCAAAATTTTCTAATAAAAATCCTAACGTGCTTTGGTGTATCGTTTTTTAACGATGAAGAACTACTGTCCAGGCATGCAGACCAAAGTGACGTCAGAGCATAAACGATTGAAGTTTCAGACCTAAGAAACATTAGAACAAGTTTTTTTTATTAATTCGATTTCAAAGGAAGATTATGAACTAACTTGTAACAAAAAACAAGTTATCCCAGTGTAGTTTGCTATATTTCTTGAGTAATTTTAACCTTGGCGTACACCATGTAGTGCGGGGAACAAGGAATATTCTGGTGTAGTTTGCTTAAAGTGTCCGGTAAAGTCCTGTCTTGAATTCATGTATTTCTGTAAGTAACACTAGAATTCATAATAGCCAAGCCGAATGACATTTTTCTTGGCATTTTTGGTCGAGAACACGCCGAGTTAAACATTCTCTGGAACACGCCTTTAATTGCCTTACTGAAACTAGAATTCGGTGTCATTTGATGAAAATTGCACTTCCCGCTATTGGGTGCTCATATAAAATTGAACACAAATTCATTACAGTACTTCAACGGCACTTGGGCTAAAATTGGTAATCGGAGCTTTGATCGTTGACTTGACATTTCAGTTTTCTCAAATTTGTCTCTGGCTCGGGTCCATTAATGTAGATTCTGGTGTCTCTTGTATTCTCTGGAATCAAGAAATTCAGAAATGTACCGTTTTCGTAATTATCTAAACTCAGCTTCGGGTCATTCCAATATTTATAAGTGCTCCACTCCTTTTGTCGTCATTAATTTCCACTAAAAATCAATATCGAATTGCTTTGCACATTGAATGTCAGCTCTTAAGACTGCATTGAAAAAGAGGTTTCTCAAGAGTAGAACTGCTCCTGATAAAGTGATAAAAGTTAACGATAGTTTTTAATTTCTATTGTTCTAGTTGTACGGTCGCTATTAAATTGTATACTACGCTTCGATACGTAGTGTGAGTTGGCAATAATACCATGTGGGGAACTCTTGTGTACAGATTCAGGTAAGAAAAAAATATATTTTTGCTAGTGCATGATTTTTGAACGATTTTACATACAAGTAGCAGCGAAATTTTATTATTAAATCCAGAGTCAGATCTATATATGAAAATCCAGAATATTAAATTGTATTAATTTTAAAGGAATCTCACGGAGTTCACAAGATCAATGAAACCGGCGGCCCCATCAAAATGGTTCATTAAATGGATTGGCATCACCGGTGGAATTCCATCTGAAGTGTCGAACTTCCCACAAGTCAAAGCAAAAACATCAGGATATCTTTGGTGGTGGTACAAATTATCAGCATGGTATTTTATTTTTGAAGCTTCACACGTATTCGTCAAATTCATCATCGGAATTTTTAAACCAGAAGAGTCTGAGTCTGGGTCTGGTTCTGGGTCTGGGTCACGAACAATATCGGAACTGGTATGGGTGTTCTGTGGATTCATGATACTCAATGCAATTTTCTGTATTCATAAGAAAGAAAAGCCCATCGCTTCATTATACGAACAATTTCTGCGATTGGACGAAACTATCGACGACAAATCATTACTGGAAAGTTACGACCGTCGATTTTTTGCCATTTTGATTTTCTACATAGCCATGCTGGGTGGATCAGTGATCGGACTTTGTATTCATTTTGTACATTTTCCTGAAACATCCATTTACGTTTATAATTTGTTCAGCTTTGAAAAAGACTCAAAAATGAAATATTTTTTCATTCCACATGAGTCTTTCCTTATGAGCGTTGTTTGGTTCAAAATATTTCCGATTGAAATATTTATGGTCGTTTTTCCACAAAAAGTTCTCACATTACTTCAAGTAATTGAACGCCGGATGGAGGAAAATCCTGGAATGGCCATCAAACAATATAAAGAACTTCAAGTCATCGTCTTCAATTTTAATCAACGTTTCAAAATGTACATACAGAACTTTCAAGTCATTCTAATTTCATTCATCACAATTATTACATACACAGCTGTCAGATCATGGATGAAATATCCAGGAATAGTCAATCTACTTTTCGTTGGAAATTCAGTTGGAGGAATGATTCGTATATTTTTAATTATGACTCCGATGGGGATTGTGAATGAAAAGTCGAAGTATGTCATTAAATCTACTCGTCAAATATTTGACCCAATTCTACAAAGGGAGGTGAAAACTTTAAGGGAGATCAAATTCAAGAATGGAAATTTTTATTTTATTGATAGAAGCAGTGCTTTGAGTTTTTGTACGTTTATAATTTCACAGGTTAATTTTCTCTTACAAACGTACTAATGGTCAATTAGTGAAATAGATTTTGTATTAGTTTGCTACGGCATGGATATATGTACTTAATTTAAGGCACGTGTGGAAAGTAATACTGTCTCTACCACCACTTAATTTTAATTCGGTTTTTGTACGCACCAATCGACATATTTCATGTAGCTCCTTGTGTAACAGAATGTGAACGAACCTTAAATAATAAAAACAAATTGGGGAAAACTCGTTTAAAATCGTGTCGTGGAATAACCGTGTGTCATTTCAATTAGAGTCTAGGCGTTTGTACGTAATCGTTTGTCGTGTCTCATTCGATTCTACTTCAATTACATTCTTCTAGAATCCATGCTCTAATTCACGTCCATTTTGCATGAATAATAGTCAGTGTAAAACAGCTTCATTACCAGGGGCCCGTGGTAGTTGGTACCATTGTCTCACTTGATTTTAACTGTATAATTTTGAGAAATGTAAGAGTTACGTAATTACTCCAAAAACTTAAACAATTAAAGTATCAACAAACCAACAATTATTTAGAATTTAGAACAAAATCTCAATTTGAAATATTCACATCCGTGAAATCCGACGATGGTAATTTAGTGGTATTGGTATCTCCTAGTTTTCCAATATAATTGGCAGGAGCGACGATGAGTATCTGCTCAATCCATGGGCTAGACTAAGTCTAGACGAAATCATTCATCATTGTTGGTCAAGATTTCACAACTAACTGATTGAACTGACACACATATAGATATTTATATTCGACACATTCAATATGAAAAAAGTACGCAGGATAAGTCTGCCGGAACCTCACAACTTTGAAGATCACAGATTATCCCAAAGCAAGATTCAGTCGTAAGTTACTTAAATTGATCTCCGGTTATTTAATAACACATTGGGTAAATTATAAATCCTGGGCCAAATGGGTGTTGTTTATTTACCTCTTCCACAAGAAGTACTCTGCAATGCTTAGCCATGCCACAGGGCAAAGAATGTCGGTTAATGTAAGTATTTTCTGTTAATATTGTCTGTATATTATAGGTGGTTGACAGAATTATCAGACGAAGGGAAAATTGGGTCGCTCTCACTTTGGTTCCTCAAATGGATAGGAATTACTGGTGGATTTCCAACTGACATTTCAAGCTTCTCGGAAGTTAAGGTGGAAAGTGCTGGGCGTACTTGGTGGAGGTACAGGATTTCAGCATGGTACTTTATCCTTGAAGCTTTACATGTCCTTACAAAATTTACCCTCAGCATTCTGACAGCTGAAATGACAGCTTTGAGGACAATGTCGGAAGCTGTTTGGGTTTTTGCGAGTATCATGATATTGAACTCCATCTTCTGTCTGTACGGGAAGGAACTGGCAGTGGCATCACTTTACGAGCAATGGCTGCGAATTAATGATGGAATTCATAAATCCTTAATCCAACGATTCACACAGAAAGAAAATCTTCAGATTTTAATAATTATTGTACTCTACGGAGGAATGCTAGTAAGTTCAGCCATGGGACTTTGCATTCACTTCGTGTATTTCCCAGAGACATCAATTTACGTTTACAATTTGTTTGGATTTTCAAAAGATTCAAAAATGAAATATTTTTTCATCCCTCATGAATTTTTCCTCATGTGCATTGTTTGGCTCAAAATATTTCCAGTTGAAATATTTATGGTCATTTTTCCTCGGAAAGTCATTACAATGCTTGAAATAATCGAACACCTCATGGAAGAAAATCCAAGGATGGCTGTGGAGCAATACAAAAAAATTCAAGTCGTCATCTTTAATTTTAACCAAAGGTTTAAAATGTATATCTGTAAATTTCATGTCATTTTGATTGGATTCTTGACCATCATTACGTACACGTCAGTCAGATCAATGATGGCATTTCCGTGGTTGGTCAATTTACTTTTTGTAGGGAATTCGGTGGCAGGGGTGATTCGGATATTTTTATTGTTGACTCCGATGGGGATTGCGAATGATAAGTCTCTTCAAGTCATTAAGTCAAGTCGTGATATTTTTGACCCATGTTTGCGCAGGGAACTCAAAACGCTCAGGGAAATCAAGTTCAAGAATGGCAATTTTTATTTTATTGATAGAAGTAGTGTGTTGACATTCTGTACATTCATAATCACGCAAGTTATCTTTCTCCTCGAGACATTTTAGAATTTGTGTGCTCGAATTTCACAATATGGTGTACCTTTTAGTTCCAGAATCGATATTTAATTACGTCTGTGCTTTAATTTGAGCATCAATAATAAATTTTATCCTTGATCAAAATTTGAGTCGGAAACTTTTCATTGGTTGAATTTTAGGGCGAGGTATTGTCGAATCTGTAATCTAATTGTTATAAATTTGCATTTTCGCAATTACGGTATCAAACTGAGGGCTAAATGTGGTAAAGCTGGCGAAGACAAAATAATAGCAAGTTCGTCCGCGTAACTATTCTGAGTTCATAGTTATATTGAGTCTGAGTTAGAACTTGGGACATTTTAATGATCCACTGGTTCCTCACTTTGTTAAATTTTTGATGTCAGCAATAGACTCGTGCAACCTCTGACCAGTAATAACAATTCCTAAACTGATGTTATCGTGTTATCGTCCTGAATAGAATAATTATAAGGTAACTTTCGTAATTTTCTGCCTCGTGTGTCCCTGCAATTAGATCCTATGAATATATTATTATACACGACGACAAGTACACGGTGTATGCCACCAAAAATTTCAGAAGTCATTAATTGCCCTGAACCGTGTAGTACACGTTTCATTAAGAATAGGCATGCAAAAAACTCACAACCATGACAAAATTTTACTTCAATCTGCTATTGGGTTGGAAGACAGTGAGTTCAAAATTTTCATCCCTGAGTTATATATTTAGTGCGCCAGCAAAAATGGAGGAGTTGTCTAAATTATATTTTGATTGGAATGGATACATTGGGGGATTCCCGACGGATACAACTGAATTCCCCAAAATTAGCACAAAACGGCACCAAAATGGTGGCAGTGGGATTTGGTGGTGGTATCGAATCTCGGCATGGATATTTTGGTTAGAAGCCATTCATATTGTAATCAAATTCACTCTTGGAATGATCTGTGGTCGTTATAATTCTACACAAGCCTTGATTGAAAGTGCTTGGGTGGTTGTAGTTTTGGTTGACATGAATTGTATTCTTTGTTTCTACGGAAGAGAAGACGCTGTGGCATCTATGTTCACGGAATGGCTGATCGTGTCCAATCAACATCGACTATTATTACCGGCCGAAAAATTTGAAATTCTTGATCGAAAAGAAAAAATACATTTCCAAATTGTACTAGGATTCTATGGAATGCTTTGGATTGGTTCAATTTTTGGATTCCCTGCTCATTTCTTGACTTACCCAGAAACATCAACTTATATCTACAATTTATTCAATTTTGACGACAGAGACTCAAAAATTAAATACTTGTTCGCCATACATGAATTTTTACTCATGAATGTTGTTTGGTTCAAAGCATTTGTTGTAGAAATATTCATCACTATTTTTGCCAATAGAATAGTTTCTAATTTAGAAGTTGTAGAATATTTAATTATTCATGATCCTAACAAAGGAATCGAACATTACAAAAAGACAATCCATTTGACACAAAAATTTGATCAAATATTTAAATGGTATATTTGTAATTTCCAAGTAATTTTAATAGCACTAATTACTTTGTTAAGTTATTCAGCTGTTAAAAAGGGGAATGATTTTCCTTTATTAGTTGATTTAATGTTCACTGGGAATGCTGTGGCGGGGTTTATGAGGGTTTTCCTTTTTCTTACTCCAATGGGGAATGCTAATTATAAATCGGCGTGTGTCCTCGAGAGGGCTTGCGAAATTTGTGATGAACGTTTGAAGAAGTGTGTAATTTCGCTTAGACCAGTCACGTTTAGAAATGGTGGTTTTTATTTCATAGATCGAAGTAGTATGCTCACTTTTTGCACATTTGTAATTTCACAAGTTATTTTTCTTTTACAGACTTACTGATTAAATATTTTGAAATAAATTGCTCTTAAAACTTCATCGACCATTTTGTACCCAAAAATTTCGTATGTATGGACTGTAAATATTTTCTACGGCAACAGTGGTGGTATGGACACAAGTGTTCGCATTTGATACCGTAGTATTAGTATTGTAATCTCTACGATTAATATAATCAATGTGAGCATTCCACCGATTACCAGTACTTGAAAGGGCAACATTAACTGCCTGAGGTCAAAGGGTTTAGTCAAGTAAACTTGACAAGATGGTTTAAAACTATCAAGCACTTCTGCTTTTCTTTTTTCAGCTAGTTGTGCAATTCCAGATTCCTTCATTAAATGTCTCCTGTAAAAATAATTCAAATATAATTAAATATATGTTTGTTTACAAATGTTGCATGTTCATAATCACGTTGTTGGATAACTATGAAAACTTTACGCAAAATTGAAGTAATCGGTGAAGGGAGAATTCTTTGGTACAAATGATGAATACTGCAGAATGTAGTCTTGTAGCGGTAGACTACGAAATTGTGTACACATTTGCGCTTCTGTCCAAAAATCAGCGACATAGCTGTGTAGGTCAAGTTCCGAGACAATCGCGTATTTATATTCATACTGATCACTGCTTTCGATGCTTGTTCATATGAAACGAACGGCATTCTTCGGTCGATATGATCAAACATTTTTGATGCTCTTGAGTGGGATTTGTCAATTCCGGTCTAAAATAAAACCAGGGAAAATAATGAGATGATCCATGGGTCCAAGTAAATAATGTTACAAAACCCTTACACTCTTTGTTGCAGTTGCAAAGACGAAGGAGTCATTGTAGAATCCGAAAGAATAACCCTTCTCAATTAAGGAATCTACAGTTTCCGGCTTTACTTTGTGTACTGATAGAGAATAGATGAGAAACCCAGAATATGTGGAATGGAGAATGAATGAAAATGCAGACATCGTTAGTGCTACGCATTTGATTGGATTTGACCTTTTGGCGTCTATCGGCAACCAATCTGTGCAAAATAAAACCGAAAATAACACAAATTTTACATACGAAATTACATATGAATACAAAATCTCAGAATGACTCATTTAAAAAATCTACCTTCTAAAGTTAACCAAGCAATCATCCACCAAATAGATCCCCGATCACCTGACCAAATGACAACTACACAAGAGACTACAATGAATGTGATCAAAACAGCTAACCAAACATCCGGAAGGAAAACCAGGCCATATATGTTTTCAACGGACGCTTCCTTCCCGGTGTAGTAAAGGTGTGTTCTAGATCACATTAGAACATAAAATCAGAGCACAATTATTTTGTAAACGTCACGAATTGTCAAAATTGTTTCTCATACATGTCATTGTTGGTACTTGGAGAAAGAAAGCGGAAATCCTGAGCAGTTCTAGCCGCAAGCGTGGCTGAAGTAATTGCCAAATGTGCTTCTCCATTCAAAACTTGACGCATCATTCCATTCCATTTACCGTTTGAGTCTAATTTTCCAAATGAAGTGGACGTTATTGTCTGTAAACTTTCAAAAAATATAGTAAAGTCAAACATGTGTCCTTGAAATCTCAAACTCCATCTTTTCTTAAGGGTCTGGGTCTTACGTAAAATTTAACAAGTCTTGCATGAACGCCAAATATTGATAAGTCGGTGTGTACGTTTGGTTATTCAAAAGATATGTTTCTATTCCAGAAGTCGTGTTCATGTTCCAGCGTCTCTGTAATGAGAATGTAAAGTTTTCGGAACCTATATTCCCAAGGTTATAAATATATTGAGCCTTACCACATGTGTTCCAATGATTTTTCCTTGCCTGAAGTCTCTCCGACGTCTTACCCAAGATATCAATGTTTGCTCGGAATTATTCCAGCCAAAGCTGGCAGCAACTGCAATTTGTCTCTTACCAAATATGGAATAAGCCTCCAGCAAAATAGAGCGACCGATTAAATGGATATATAGATGAGAATCTAATCCGTAATTGTGAATTCCATTCCAATTACGCATCCTAGACTCAATAACATCTTTTGTACCCGCCCAGTCTACTAATCCAACACGAATATTACTATTAGTAGAGCCAATTTTGTCTAAGACTTCAAAAGATTTCTCCACGAAATTAGGGTTCCAATCACCAGATATTATGAATAAATCAGTATCTGCTGTATTACTACTATTCTGCTGTATTGTTCTATTCAGAAAATTATGAACACTCAATATTGTGACTTGGTTAGTTTGATAGTAGTCCGAAAAGTTAATCAAATTTAATGATGACGTCAGAACAATCAAAATGTTTGCATGTAGTGGAATTTCTCCTAATTGTTGTAATTGGTGAAATGCTGTGAGAGCAGGAGACATGGTTGCAACTGAGCAAAAATTACGAAAGAATTGTTCCAAATTGTATTCCAATTTGCTTTGACAGAGAGGGCTCTCAGAAATTTAGCTAAAGGTCGAATTTAACGAGACAGATATTGGAAATGTGTCCTTTTATAAATTTTAAGACGTAGTCGGTTTCTAACATAGTTTGACATTTATTTTATTTCCAAGTGAATGTGTTTCCAATGTAATCGATACTTTGACCTCGGAAGACCTTGAAATTTTATTTAACATTCTAGACCTTCCATTTTTTAATTCAATTTTAATTAGGCTTCCAATGTTAATTATTATTTTTGTCGACAAGTCAAAACGAGTTTGTAAGGTTGTGGAGAAAGCACTCCTGCGGCCGCGGCTGTAAAATCAGGCAATGGATGATCCGGATGTGCAGACAAATCAAATGCTTGAAGAATTGATGCAATGAAAAGAAAAAATTCAACTTGTGCCATATTTTCTGCCATACAATTTCTTTTCCCTACGGAGAACGCAATAACTCTTTCATCTTTTCTGAATGAACCGTCTGGCTTTAGAAAACGTTCTGGTCTGAATTCTTCTGGGTCTTTCCAATATGTTTCATCATGATGAACTTGATACAAATTCGGCATGACGATGGTTCCTTTCGGGAGAGAATATCCCATAAATTCAACATCTTCAGTTGTCGTGTGTAGTATGCCTCCGGTTGCAATGGCGGAGAGTCGGTAGCATTCCAGAAGAACGGCCTCAGTGTATGGCATTCTATGTATTCATCATAAAATTATGTGCTGTATTTATTACGGCATAGTGATTGGACCTTACCATAAATGGTCTCAATAACTTTACTTTATAACATGTTAATGTTTGAAACTCACTTGGCACGGTCCGAAGCGTCCGGCATTCGTTTCGTACCGACTACACCGTCAAGTTCTTGTTGAACTTTTATGGTCACATCCTTTCGGGTCACGAGGTACAGGAATGCGAAGCCAAAGGAACAGCTAAGAGTGTCCGTGGATGCGACAAAAAAATTCATCAAAGAATCGACCAAATTCTCATCTAAAATTCCGACAATGGAGAACAAAAAGTAGTAAAAATATCCATGGTTCAAATATAATCACTATGATATGAAATAGGGCCAATATTTCTAACCTCCCTCTTGCTGATAAAAACTGGAGGTCGGGTCATTCTTTTTGTTCTCGATTTCTTGTAAGTAGGCATCAATGTAGTCCTTAGGACGCGACCCCGGAATGAATGCCTTGCGGTGTTCATCTACGATTCTACTCAGCATAGTCTTCATGGCGCTTACAGCGGAAGTGACTTTGTTTAGTCCAGACATCTCTGGGAATAATTTTGCTACCCAGGGTAGAAAATATAAAGGCCCGTTGTATTTAGGATCCATGAAGCCTCTGGAAAAACATAGGTATATAGGTAATCCAATTCTTTCAAAAAATACGTTGATTCAAATTTTTCACCCCAGAGAAATTATAAGAGGTGCACTTTTAGAGAAAATCCGTAAGGATTTCATACAGATAGCTGTATTTAAAAATTACATACTCTTTTGTCATCCTGTAAAATCTTTTCGGGGTTGGATCATCCAAAGCAAATTTTTCTCCAGCAACAATGTGCCACAATGCATTTGAAATAGCAATGGCAAACATTTCCTTGACTTCAATTGGTGTATTTACTACAGTTCTAGAAAAAATTTATGAATAAACACATATGACTGACTAGTATCTCTAAAAATATTAATATACTTGTGAATTTTTTGTTTACATATCAAACTAACTTTAATCGATTGATTAGATCTGTGATTTCTTCTTGTATTGAAGCTTCCAGTGTCACTTTTCCAAATCCAAAATCTCTTAAAGTTCTTAGGGAGAAACGTCGCTGTTCTTGCCAATGAGGTCCGTCACTGAATATCATCCCTAAAATCAGTGTTCATAGCATATTACAGTGGACTCTCTATATACCGAACTCAAAAAATGCATCAAAATGTATCCAATAAGAGAAAGTTTAATTGTACAGAAAGTGGAATAACAAAGAAGTATATGGAAAGAGAGTTTTTGCTTTCCTGACATTCTGGTCAGTATAGAGAGGTGTACGATATAGGAAAAGTTGATATATAGAGATTCAACTGTAGTGTATCAGCAAGGCTGGTTAGTGGACTTTTCCAATACCAAATTCTTTATTATGTTTCTGCTTCACCTTTTTTCATGGATTGCATTGGTAGAAGATAATTCGGACGTCCAGTAAAAGTGTCAAGTTTTAGTGCTGCTTTTATGGTTTCATAATCATTAAGTACGACAAACCTGTAAATTAAAAGGAAATAGTATCAGTTAAATAACCTTAAGACTAAAATTTTTTAAATTAGTTTTTATTAGGACATCCTGGATATATATCCTACCAAAATTGCCCCATCTTAAGACTAAATATACTTCCATAAGTCTTTCCAAATTGTCCAATTTTAACATGGGAGTCAGGTGCCAATGATAATAAGTTTCCAAAGACGGGAATCCCAACAGGACCTGAAGATATTGAAGTAGAACTTGATTAAAATTTAATTACAATACAGTATACGGAATTGAAAATATGGAAAATGATTTTGTACCAGGTGGGAAATTTTTTGGACGTATTTGTTGAAGTGATTCATAGAAGAGGTATGTTAATACTAGAGCCAAAATAAAAATACAAATCTCCCCTAACATTTTTGCTATTATAACAATTTATTTAAACAACAGATCCAAAAAATACGATGAACTGTCTAGATGAAAGTACAAGATCAAACTAAAAGAAAATATTGTGCGTGTCCAGATTATTCCCAGAATTAAGTTATTATATAACAATGAATTTTAATAAGCCCAATTACTGGGCAATGGGCATTACATTTTTCATAGTGCGTATGTAATTATCACTCCATTTGCTTGTCAAGCTGTCACAAGATTTTTTATTGGTTGGTTGTGATGATTGAAACCTGCTATCAGTGTACATATCGTATTATAAAAACCCAAGGTCAAAAAAACTGGTTACCAAAAATTTTCTTATTGAAATTGACGAAATTTTGGAGTCACAATGTTGTTACATTGTATGTACCACTTTTTGCACAAACGGATTTAATTACAGGTAATATCCAGCCATGCATTCTCACCAAAATCCGGTTTATTCGCACGCATTAATTAACCACACGCGCATATTTGTCAAGCTACGTCTCAAAAATGATGAAGAGATTAAATTATGCTTATGGCTATAAATACCGGAACGAAAATAAAAAGGCGAGGAAAAATTCTGAAATTTTTTTTTGCGGACACAATTTTTT